>KN492807.1:10529-41295 GCA_000787155.1 Scartelaos histophorus
TGTCAGGATTTTTTTTTTTTTATTGTTATTATTTTTATACCTCGCCTCTGGTTTTCATTATGCTGTGACTGCTCCATCCTGCTCTGGCCCTTTCGGTAGGAGATGTTGTGTTTAAAGAACAAGAACCTAGTCTTTAATCTGATGTTGTCCAGAGATCCATTTGTACGGCAAGTCTAACTTCATTTTATGGCTCATTTTTGTCAGCTTCATATATCAGCTACTTTTGACTCCACAAAATGCATCTGAAATACTAGGCCAAGTTACAGGTCAGATGAGGCAACCTGCTGTGTATTTCATACTGTGGAACATTCCAGGTAAAGCAATACAATCTCCATGGAAACAAAGAAGTGGAGAAAAGTTGTATACGGCACCTTTAAATAATTTATATTTAGAGTAATAATTTATTATTTTTTTGTAATGTGTCATTGTAGGAGATAATGAATGGGAGAATGAAGGAGTATTTCCAGTCATTTCAGTTCCAACAAGCATTTCCAGTACTACTACTCTTACAGTTGTAGCAGCAGCAGTAATAGTAGTAGTAGCTGCAGTAGTAGTAGTAATAGTAGCAGTTATAATTGTTGTAAAAACAAACAAACGAACAAACAAACAAAAATAAACAATTAAACACCAAATAAACATCAGGAGCAAGTACCTTCTCATGACAAAACTTGAACTACAAACAAATACATGAAAACCGCATCTATGTTAATAAAATAAAAATAAAACTGTAACATTTGGGTCTCCTCCTTGACAAAAATGCTTACGTCAACAGTGCATAGTTTCTTATTCCCAAAGCCAATATGGTGCAAGGCATATTAATAATGATACATTTCTGGATCCTATTACCCACTGACAGGAAATTAATCAGAGAGAGATGTCGCTGTCTAAACTATGTGCTGATATTGGCTGAAATCTGCAGACAGAGCAACCTGGCTTTGAGTTCAGTTGAAATTTAAAAAATGTGTTTACTGTATCAAACCTGTGGACAGTGAGAAAACCTGCATGTATAAATCACTATTTGACTAAAAGGAGAATCCAAAATGCAATACGATTTAGGGCGTAAGCCAATAATGAATGTGAGTGAGAACAGCTTGAGCAGAGAAAAGATCCACCCATGTAGTTGCTCAATCTTGATCCCTGATACACACATAAATTATAAGCAAGAAATAATCTGAAGCACCATTGGAAGATAAGACCTTAAGATACTAAGGGGCAAGCAACATGAAAAGAGCTTTTTTTTGTGTAAATGCATGGATAGAATGAATGTTCACAGTTTTTTGGTCTTATTTTGAATGGATTTTAGTGGCAATTCCAGGGCTTTAATCATCATAATCAAATGATCATAGTGAAGGTGCATCCAGTTTAACAATACAGTGGCGCTCATCCTGTCTTACAACATGAGATCACAAGGTGGAACCGAGGGATTTTCGTTTGAGAGAAGCACTCAGCTGTATCTGTAAATGGTTTTGTCTAGTCCTTATTTAGTTTTAGTTCTGGTTTACCCAGTTTACGTAGTTTATGTACAAGTGTTGCCCCTTGTGACTCTGAAAGTGGTCAGTGCACAGGCTAATGGGCGTGAGGAGTGAAGAAGAGCAGACCAGACAGAGCTGCAAACAACAATGAGAGTCAACAAAACAGTGTCAAGGATGTGAAGTGGAAGCTTGTTTGGACAGGAGTCACAACATGCTGCTCATGACTGGAGCTCTAAGGCTGAGTACACTTTGGTGAGAAACACAATACATACAACACATTGAAACTACACCACTGATAATCACCGTGACACTGCACATGTTAAAGATGCACTATTATAAAATATATATATATATATAATTATGCCTTATATGACACAAGCCTCTCGCTGTTTGCTGCCCTCATCAACATTCCCTGAGGAGTGTTGATAATATCAGCTGAAAAGTGTCGTTGCCAGATTCAGGCTTCTGCACCTCTGACACATTAACTGCCAGATGAATGTCATAAAACAGGAACAAAAAGTTAACACAGAGACAAAGACTAAATGCAGCAGAAGGGTGCTCCAGGTGGCTGCCACACAACACTGATCACCTATAAAAAAGTGGATAGCCTACATTGTTGGTTTGGAGCCAAAGAGGGCATCAGAACAGACTACACCTACTACCAAGGCACTACAATAAACAATGAAGTGAGCAGCTGCATATGGCAGTGAGGCTGAGCTGAGCCTGAACACACACACAGGTTTGACTGGAGTGAATCTCTGTAAACAGACGGGACGAGCACACTGCAAGACCTGGAATCATGTGAGGTCAGAGGTCAGAGAGTGAAAGGCTTCTTCTTCTTCTGTGGAATTTAATACTGGCTTATGGGTGTGAGGCAAAAGGGAGTGCCCTTTTATAGGTGACACCAGGTCGCAGAGAAGAGTAGGTGCACACTGTTGGCTATAATCAGGCTCATCAACAGAAATTTGGGGCTTAATTGTTCATTTTTGTGAATCTTCCAGGGAAATAAGTATAAGACAAACCACATGTTCTTGCAGTTATTCACACTTTTGGCACAGTGCCCTTCCAGCAAGCCCTAATTTGTGATGGATTAACACTTTTGATGCAGATCCAGTTTAGATCCATTGTGTAATTTTTCCCAGACATGTACTAATACCGTGTAATACCACATTACAAACACTAGATTTCAGACCATCACATTGTGTCTTTATTTCTATGGATACATTTACATAGTTGAAAGCAGACAAACATGAGAGAAGCCCTCAGGCCGGTCAGGTGCCTCCACTGGGATATCCCATGGGAGACATCACAGCACAAAGGATCGGCCTATTGTCAACCCGAAGTCAACATGTGCATGAACAAAACAACAGATATATGTGTGCGTGAGTGTGTGTGTGTGTGTGTGTGTGTGTGTGTGTGTGTGTGTGTGTGTGTGTGCGTGGAGGCAGGGGCACAGCTGTCTTCATGCTGTAACACTGAGCTCCTCTTTACACCTGACAGACCATGACAAACGGTTACATAAGAGCTTGTGATGTGAATTGCATATTACATTTGCACACATATAGAAACTCAGGGGATCCCGTGAGGCACTATTGTCCTATATTCCTCAGACCTCTGATTGAAGCTGATAGGAGAGCGCCCTGGATGCATGATGTCAGCACACATATCATAGAGAACCGAGAGGAAAGCTAAAAACTGCAGCAGGCTAAAGGGCATTTCTGGCTGGTTGAATCTCAGAGCTGAGCCAGTGTGTTTGGAGGAAGGACACGGGCGGAGAGGAGACGTAGGCCTGTTTGCACTGCATCTGCACAGGAATGAGCAAATATAATGAACACACAGGCAGGCTTTATTATTCAGCCATAACAAGGAATTTAATCTGATGAAAATGATTATTTTATTACATTTCTGATCACCAGTGCATGTAATGATTTATGAATGCGTCTTAAAGGTCCTACATTAGCAAAATTGACTCTTGTGAGCTTTTAAAATGTTGTTACGTCCTCAAAAACTTATCTCACGTTGTTTCATTTACACATGTTTATTATTAGAATGCTCGGTCCCACTTTGTGATATCATCAAGTGGCAGTTTTCACATTTTTTGAGGAGTACAGCAACCGTTTGTCCTTTTTCAGTGAGCTCCCACCTCCTCCTTATGCTAAAACCTGGTGCACCGAGGCGACTACTATTCTCTTTTACTATTATCATAACTGTAACGACATTCAGAGTTATAATAAAGTTGTGTGAGAGTAATGTATGTGGTGCAAAATCTCATTATTTCCCTCATATAGTAGCAGCTCAGTAGTACTTAAAAGACTCTTGCTTCTGCAACTGAAAATTCTTTCTCTAAAAATGGGTGGATGCTTAGTGACAATAGGGAATTCAGCTCTCCCAGTGCCATCATAGTTTACATTTGAGTTTATATTTAACTTAAACTCAGCTGTTTGAAGTCAGTTGATGGACCGTGTGCTGTTTACTTGATCTTTTCTTTATCTTTCACTGTCACTGAGTTGCTGCCCAGTGCGTGCAGAAAATCTCTCTATCTTGTTCTTGTAATAGCCAGAAATGTCATAAAATAATGATTAATGTGTGCTCATTTAGAAACAGAGACATGTGCAGCAGCTCTGGTACTCGATACTAAAGGAAGTGTTATGTAAGGTTTGTTCAAAAGGATCCTTATGGAGTTGCAGATCATGGAGCTCTGTTGGGAAAAGTGTAGTGGAACAACAAACAGCATACAAAGGCAAAGATGGATACTTCAAAGACAGAGAGAGAGAGAAGGATGGAGACCGAGAGGTGCCGTGAACATGAATTAATGTGGGCAGAATCATGTGCATACCAGAACAGCTCTTGACATCTGAAGAGGTTCCTCCTTATGTGAACAAACAGCCAGTGTTTGGGTGCGAAAAATGTATTGTTGAATGACTTGAGTAATTGAACAGCATTATGTAGTAGTCCTGACTTTTCTTTGCACCATTATTTCTTAATGATGGTGTAAAGACGATGCCTTTGAGAACTTATGTTATTAAATAATAACTAATATTCTTAAATCTAGAGTCTTCACATCCCTCGGGACTGAAGCTCTGTTACTGAAGTTAGACTTTCATTTGAGCTTTGTCTTAACATAATCTGTCCATAAACATCTGATTTAGCTGAAACTTCAACAGTAAAACAGATGAGCTGATTTGTGTCTCACACGTACAGTTACAGTCACACGTTATTAACTAACCATAAACACCACCATGAACTTCTATTGGTCACAGGCTCCTGAAAATACTTTGTATAAATCCATTTTGTATTTTTCTTGAGTTTTCAGACAACCATAAAGCATTTTTGACATTGTTTGCTAATGTGTGTTTTGTATCTCTATGATAACAGACTGAACATTCCACCATAGAGGTATGTGTACTCCTCCCAACACTACTGCAAATCCATAGAGATGACCGGGCCTGTGGGCAAGCAGCTGGGGGAGCCACTAGAAACCCCAGCACTGTATTGTCATGTACTTTTTCAAATGGAGCTTTTCCTCTCCTCTGTGCTCTGCTTCCAGCCCTCATGCTGTAATAGAGTGAAGAGAGTGAAGAGCTGATGTCTGGGCAAATAAGTCCAGCAGTGCTTGTGCCAGAGCCGCTCTCACATCTGAAGAGGCTGCTCCTTGTGTGGCTCAGTCTGAGGAGCGAGGGCCAAACAGCCTCTGCCAATGATCCTCCACACACTGGCCACACTGAGGCTCCAATAGAAGAGCCTTTTAAAACACAAGATTGTATCATTGGAGAATAATACACCACACTTCTTTTGACACTTCTAAAATAAAACTAGCTATCCGATAGTCTTGTTGCTGCTATCCAAAAAGGAAAAACAACAAAAAACAGAGGGAGTGGCTTGCACTGAATGGAGAATTTGTTGATAGAACTCTGTGGAGTTGAAGTCCATGGAGCTTAAATGAAAACATGTGTTACTGATTTGATGTATTGTACAGCATTTCTGTCTATTTTTTTTTTGAGGTTTTAACCACGTTATATACAGTATATGGAGTCAAAACTTGAACTTTACTGTTTTTGGCTACCACCCTCCCTAAAAAAACTGCTCCGTTGAATTGTGTTCATCACATCACAACCTTCAAGACTAATTTCAAATGGATCAGCCGAGAATTCTACGATGAAATTTGCTGTTTAACTGTCAGATTGCAGATTTGTTGACCTGCATATTTCTGTTATCATGAAACAGAAACTGGCACAATATTTACCACCTTTTGTGACACCAGAGCTTTGGACTGCAGACATAAGCATCTGCCTGACAAGCATCGTTCTGTGTCCATCCAGAAGAAAAACTATTTTGATTTGGATCATGGAAATTCCCTCTGATGCTTTTTTGCAGATGCATGTGGGTGGACAAACGAGCTAATGTCGGTGCAGGCTGCATTAGAAATCCCCCTCCTCTTTGGTGTGTTTTTGTTTTTCCCAGAGGGTAATTGAATCAGTTGTCACTTGCTAACGGGCCGAGATGTGCAGTTAATGTGTTAATCGCTACAGGGCTGCAGCTGTTTGGATTAAATGGATCTCAAGTGACCTCCACAGTCAAAGCTCCTCATTCTGCCTTTTGCTCCGCTCTCCAAGTGTCCAGAGTGTCCAGATGTCCAGAGCCATGTCCAGATCCATGGCTCTTTATAAACCTTTAGCTCGATCTATTGAGGTGATCTGCATATACATACTTTTACTTTCAGTGGTTCTCCATGTCAGAAGATGTGTTCAAGGAATGTAGGAGATCCGAATCAAGTCCTGTCCAAATTGGATTTCAATTGGATTTTATATTTATTCCTTTAGAAAAGGGGCAGTACATCAATGTGTTTGATAATGTAAAAAACAGTTCTTTGTGGAAATGGTCCAGAGTTATTATGCACTTGCGTTAGGCCAGGAGTTATGATGAGTTATTATTATTATTAGAGTTATTATGCACTTGCGTTAGGCCAGGAGTGGGCAAACTTTTTGACTCGCAGGCCACAAACGATTCTAAAATTTGATGGAATGGCCGGACGAGGAGCAGATGGACGATGGTTTTTATAATCCACCTCAAAGAGAAAGATAATAACATGGGATATGTAGAAAACATGTGCTTTAATTCAACTGAAAATCCTATAAAATCCTTTCAAACTAAATATCTGTCTTTGCCATGGTGTTTACTGTTTATTAAAATGACTCTGATGCTTTTTAAATTAATATTATTATTACTAACAGTTATTATTTTAAAGCGCTGAAACTTCTGTTATCCTTCAGGGTATTATCATAATCACTCTTCTCCTGACTGTCTTTATTTCAAAAACAGGAGGAAATACAGATACATGTCTTGCTCCTTCTATTCAATGTATTAAATTTGATTCTTTAAATTCGATTCCCCATTGCCAAAACTTCACTTTCAGTTTGGCGGGCCAGATTAAAAAGACCAATGGGCCGCAGATGGCCCCCGGGCCGTAGTTTGTCCACCCCTGTGTTAGGCACTCTGATCATCCTAATCGTTCAAAACAATCCGTGTATGAGGCAGTTTCACATCTTTCAGAGAACTGAGTGGAGTTTTGCTGTCACAGTAAAACTAACAACTGATTATTAGACAATGAAACACTTTATAGTTAGATGTAGACAACATGAAGCAGACTTATTTTGACCCCAAGAGTTAAATAAATACAATACAATAAATCTGTTCTGGGGTAAGACAAATTTAGTCCATACATGGGAATATTTGGTTACAGGGCCTTTAATTAACAAATGTACCATATGTAAATATGCCAGACTGTAGCCACAGGCTCATTTCCATAGGCAGTTATCCAGTTTTCCAGGCATGTATGTAAATGTGGTCAGGCTCTTTCTGGAAACTCCAATTACTCCCAACAACATAAAATCCCCCAGTAAGGTAGTCCTGACCAAACCTAACCAAACAGGGACAATAAAGTACATCAATACACCTTTTACACGATTAAATGATGTATGTTAATCATGTATGTTCTGAGTGCTTCCAAAAATCTCACACAATCATCTTATTTGTGCTCTGTTTTTACTCTGAGAGGATGCTTTGCTATCTATATCTGTGCCTGTTAGCAGAACACTCTCTTTGTCTGAGCGACTGCTGTTTCATCTGTACAATAAAATCAGGGCTATTTTTAGACTAACCTCCAACTCTTCTGTCAACATCTGAAGTGTTCAAATGCTTTTTAACTTTTTTCTGTTCCATCATTTTGAAGCATTACCTCATAGTTCAGCACAGTGATGGCAATAGATTGTGTTGCAAGTTCCTTTTTGGTGCTTTATTTGAGTTCTGTGCTTTATGGCAGCTATAAATGCCTCTTAACAGGAAGATCTGTGCACACTGTAACCGGAACACAGACGTGGAAGCAACTAAATCTACTAAGTACTTCATGGCGCATTGTATGGAAGATAATTTGTTCTATCAGATTTTGAATTTTAAACACCACTGAATTTCTCACTTAGATTTTTTTTTTAAATCTGAAAAAAGATGTTTGAATTATTTTTATTCCGAATTTTAGTTGCTGAAATTTTAAGTGCACTTTGGATCATTCCTGCAATTTTTTTTACTGCGAATTTTACACTCTGAATTTTGACTGTTGAATTTAAGACTCGAAAATATCTGTGCTGAAGGTGAAATTTTAATTTTGAATTTGAAACACTAAAATTTCAGCAATTAAAATTCAGTATAAAAATAATTCAAACGTGTTTTTTCAGAGTTACAAAAATTCAAAGTGAGAAATTCAACAGCGTTTAAAATGAAAAATCTGATTAAACAAATTATCTTCCATACATTGTGTCATTTTTTTCTTTATGCAGATGTTATTGCTTTGCCTGAAATCCTCTACAGTATAGGATTAACATAATCTATCTCATATATTTTTAAATTAAATTATGCATTCTTATTGTGAGGACATTTAATCTGTAATTTGGCTTATTGGAGTCATACTAAGACATAAGACTGAGGTGATACTGTTTGGATCCGGCAGTGCCTCATTGATGTGGGACCCCTCAAAAATGATGTGCGCTCCACAGTCACCAACCTTGGCTTCACCTTAGACACTGATTTTAAATTTGACAAGCAGATCAATGGTGTTTTAAAATCAAGTTTTTATCAACTGAGGCTTTTATCCAAAGTCAAACCTTTTTTATCTTTTAAACTTTTTGAACAAGTCGTGCACGCTTTTATCTCATCTCGCCTGGACGACTGTAATGCACTTTATTCTGGCATTTCACAAAACACACTTTACCGACTACAGTTAGTCCAGATCTCTGCGGCGCGACTTTTAACAGGAACCAAAAGGAGAGAGCACATAACCCCAATCCTTGCATCTTTGCACTGGCTTCCTGTTAATTTTAGAATTGATTTTAAGATTTTATTGTTTGTTTTTAAAGCTTTGAATGTTCTGGCCCCACATTACATCTCAGACCTCCTCCAAATTTACACCCCCGCACGAGCTTTGAGGTCCGAGGTCCAGCTCCAGCTCATGGTGCCTAAAACAAGGCTTAAATCCAGGGGGGACGGGGCCTTCTCTGTGCTCAGCCCTAAGCTCTGGACGCTCTGCCCCTTCATGTCCGAACAGCTCCCACAGTCGAGTGTTTTAAGTCTCGTCTTAAGACTCACTTTTATTCTCTGGCTTTTAACACCGCATGAGTTGTGTGCTCCACAGTGTCTTTTATTTATTTTTTATTGTATTTTATAGGTTTTTATTTATTTCTTTCTATCTTATGGCTTTGCTCTTATGTGATTTTACTGGTTTATTGTTTTAGGACTAATGTTTTATTTGTGTTTAATGAGTATTTATTTTATTATTACATTATTATTGTTGCTTTTAGTCTGTATTTGTGCAGCACTTTGGAAACTGTTGTTTATGAAATGTGCTATAGAAATAAAGTGGATTGGATTGGATACTGTGGTGCATTCCAAGAAAAAGGACATAGTATATTTGACATTGTTTCACATTTTATCCGATTGCAGTTTGTACTATTAACGGTGAAGTGGCTGCGTTTCAGAATATATTTGAATGATTAGATCAAGATTTCATTAATAAGAAGCATTCAGTGCACAATGTCAATCTTTACAAGTTTCTTTTTTATTATCGGTGTACTCTGACAATAACAATGATGGTATAAAAGAAAAATCTTCATCATACAAATTTCAATAATCAAAAGATAATATGCCAATACACCAACAGATACACATAAGGCTGACATCAAACTTTGACAAGTGGCTTCAAATGGCTTCAGGTCAAGGAGGACTAACCCTCCTTACAATCAGGTATAACGGTATATGTAGCAGTATTTTTTCATATTTTTATTACAGTTTGCTTTCCTACAAAATATGTGTTTTTGGAGTGGGTTGTGGCTCTAGTTTCAGTATGACTTTCAGTACTGTTCTCCTCAATGCAATCCTACAATGGTTTATTTATTGAAAGACATTACACAAAGATGGACCCTAATGAATGAGACTGGGATGATACTGGGAAGAAGAAGTAATGGGAGGAAATGAAGTACTAGGAAGAATTTCGAGTACTTCTAAATGATACTATAATAACTTGTCCACAACCCCTCCAAAGTCTATAGCATCTGTAGTGATTTAAGTCCTTATAATAAGCTAAAACACTACCCACAGTATTTACAATGATTTTTTTTTTTTCCTTGATCAACATTTTTTCTTAATTTAAACATTTCTCTTATAAAAATAAAAAACTTAAATGTAAAAAACAGAAACACTGCAGTAAATTAATAAGCTTAAGGCTGCCAGTTTCATCAGGTGCCTGGTAAAACAGTGAACCGTCATTGAAACTAGTACAGAATGGAGAGCTCAACAAGTGACAAAGGTCTTTTTGTTTTCAAATGAGCAGCAGGAAGCCTGGTTTGGGTTTACCATAAGACCACACGAGAAACAGATTTTGGCATGCTCGTACAGGGGTTGCCATCCATTTCCTTATTTAGATTTTGCAGAAAGGTAAAACATGCTCGTATTTGGTTACCCTTTTTTGAAATCATGTGGATTCCTTTGATAAGATGGCCATGGCTGATGAAAATACCGATTAATCGCACAAATAAAGAGTTTTGTCTTTTTTTTGTTAACATCTGGCTTCTGCTATAACTCCATCTAGCTTTTAATTTAAAGCAATGAAAAAGAAACATGTGAATAATATAGAATAGATTGAAAATAATAGAAAAGTAAATTTGTTATCAACTATACATTAGCCATTTCACTCAAACACACAAGGAAAAGAAAACTTAACACATATAGTAAGTCGCTAGGGTCCATGACTGTCACAGTCACCTCTTAGTGAGTGGCTATGAGGTATACAACGTGCTTCTGAAGTAGCATTGAGCCACCAACCAAATATACACATAGGCCGCTTATAAGTGCATAATGAAAAGGCAACAGCTGAATGAACAGATAAAGCACAAGATTTACACAGTGTAAGATACTAACTGTGCAAGTGGGAAAGAACATGTACAAGGGATTCAGTAAACATTTTAGCAAGATTCATTTATTTACTATGTTTGTATTGTTATTTATGTCTTTAGTTTAATAGCTTAATCTGTCACTTAAATTGATTTATTGTGGTAATAAATTAGGCAATGTGGACGTATATGACAACTAGTAAAATCTGCACACTGGGTGTAGGCTCGGAATTTGAAGTGGACGTCTAGAGAAGCACGTACAGCACAGAGCAGCCGTTGCAAAAGGTTCGCTCTGGAAAGTCAGCACCATTGATTATCAATTAGTCCACAAGGTGCTTGGTGAAAGACAGAGACCACTAGCTCTTTTAGGCGTCTTGCTTTTCCTGTGGTTGTCACACAAAATGGCTTTATCAGATATAATACATATCAGGCTACAGGGGCAGGTCCATTTCATTACAATGTATCAAAAATGTAAAATTTTGGTAAAATACATACAGCTGTGGTTGCTATTTTTTTCAATTTGATTTTTACAGCAAAACAACAATGTTAAGAATCCAACTCACCTACACTACACTCTGCTTTAATACATGTTAGACGAGAAAACATTCTGCCAACCAAAGCTGCAATTATTTTACTGTAAAAATTTTAGTTATTCATTGAACAATGTAGATAAGATAGACCACTTCCTGTTTAGTCTCAATAGCCCACATAAATACATATTAGGAACTACAGGTTTCAGTGCATCTAACACAGCCTGTCATGTGAGCCGCCTACTTAATTATCACATCAACCACAAGATAATAGAACTCAACAATTACACAAAATAATTCTTAAAAGATCAAATAAATAAAAACGAGGTCCAGCCTCTTGTTATTTCATCGTGGTAACATAAACAATTAGCCACATATTTCTCCCAAAAGACACATCTTATAAATGCATACAAGGCGATTTGTGTGAAGTTTAGCTTCATGACTAAGGACACACTCTGATGATGATGAAGATGTGTTGGTGAAAAATTAACTAAGTTTTACAATAGTGGTCAAATTACTGAAAATTAACACTGTTTAACACACAAATCAAAAACACACTGTGCGCCGCTGTTAGTCCACTGCATGCCGCTTCAATAAAATCTCCAGTCTGACATTAGGGCTTTGAGCTAACATGCTAATAAGTAGTGGATCACCTGATGTCTGTTATAGCATCTGCATGAGAACTTCAACCTAGTGTTCTGAAGACACTTTGTACAAGTGGAATTATTTCAATAGTTACAGTCTACTTGCCTACAGACCTTAAACTTGAAAACTTTGTCAAAATAACTGTGATTATTAATCCAACCACATGAGGTCACAAACCACAGTACCAGAAAAGTATCTACCCTACAACCTTAATGCCAACCAAGATCTACAGTTATGTTGGCTGCTAATTGGATTAGATAATGAATTCTGTGTTGAGCAGAATATTACTGGTACCTTATGAAATAACATTGAAATAATTCCTCTTTACTGTATTCAAATTCTGTGATGCGTAGTGTTTCTGAAAACACTTTTTTTCGGCAGCAGTGAAGCAAGGCCCAGACAACTATTTTACCAACAAACGACTAATGGAAAAACATCAAAGCTTCAGAACAGCTTTGGTAAACACCAGTGACAATGACAATGAGCAATCAAGTATAGTCTCCAGATCCTCCTAAAAGTGAAAGTGAGTAAACATTATGGAACCTAAAATAGCCATCTCAACCATCTTCCTCCCTCTTGTCCATTTCTACACACTACACACTACACACACACACACACACACACACACACACACGCGCGCGCGCGCACACACACACTGACACACACACAAACCAGCCCAAAGCTATTGTCCGTGCCACTCGTGCACTGGCAGGCCCTTTGCATAGCTCCCCCTCGCCTCACCAAACACACATGCATGCACACACACAGGGATGAAGGGGATGGTTGTTTGTTAGGCAAAGGTGTGTTCAGTGGAAACGTTTGCATACACAGTCGCTCCTTCTCAAGTCTACTGGCTAAGGTAGCACCCGGCTATTGCATCTGTATACAGTGAGGAAGTCAGCTAAGTTCCGAGCTGTAAGGTATATAACAGCTCATTATTATTATTGCTAACAATGATACAGTCACGTATGCAAGCCCAAATATCCGGTTCTCCTATGCAAAGACGAAGACATCACAGTAATTAAATGGAGCGATGAATATATTAACTATTTCAATAAAACAGTCTTTCTATATCTTGTTTCTAATATAATTTGGCATACTATCTGCAGAACCAGCTGCAGGAGTCCAGGCTTCATCCCACGGCTGTGTATTGTAGGTGTGCATGCAAATATCTTTACTGCATTTGTGAAAATAAGAAGTGCAAAAGCAGAGCACATCCCCAGGACAACGTCAGCCCAGAAAAATGTGTGCATGTATGTATGAAGGAATCAATCAAAGACAGAGCTGAAACTTGTGGGAAATTGATGCTGAAGGCCAAAATGGTCTGAAAAGGCATGTGAAGACAACAATAAGCCCAAATGAGTAGAGTGATGGGGACAATGGCACAAATTAGCGCAACATTAATCCACATTTTTGAGTGATTTACCAAACATACTCATTTTGGTCATCCATTTTTTGCATACAAAAAACCCCCCAAAAAAACCCCAAACAAATAAAATGTAATTTCCTAAACAGTGCTGTGACAATGGTGACAATATGGCTGCTGTCCCAGGGGACTTCCCAATGAGGGTCTTGTTTTTTGCAGTTCAGCTGACAGGATAGGTCAGTAATCAGCAACTGGAGCAAGTTTCCTGCTCAGGCTGACTGTGACGTTGGTGTAGAGAGGCCTCCTGGACACCAGGGGGGAGTAGTTTAGGTTGTTGAGGCCATCCACTTTCTGACGCTCCTTTGAATGACGCAGAAGACTATACCTGTTGGAAAGTAACATATATTACAAATTCAATAAAGGATAAAATAAGGATTGAATAAGGATAAACAAAAGTTACACAGTATGACTATATTGTATAATAATTTAAGTAGTAGAATAAGGGTGTGTTCCAGTATAAACATGCGAGTGGTTCGTAGTGAGAGTGAGGTGAGTACCAGCTGTGAATTATTAAACAAAACTATGAACCTGGGCAGACTGGTTTTCACACCATGCACGTGAAGACTACATATCCATCACTCTGGCCGTGCTTTTACATGTGGATTATACAGCTACGGTGGATATATACAGTTGGTTACATACTTAAATTGAGGAAAAAATATAAACATTTGTTTTTATTATTTAAATGATTGTAGATCATTTGCAGTGCACCCTTTACCAACACTTTATAATACAAATTTTACTTTTTAATCTTACTTTTAAGTTTTTCTCTTTTTACCAAATCAGACTTCCATGTTTGTTATATTGAATTCCCAAATTGAGTAAAAGTGCACAACCATGATTGGAATCTAGCCCTGACACATGATCACATGCAAAGTCTTTCAAGGCTTCAAAACATTAAAAGTCACTGCTCTGGGCCTTTCATGTGACTAGCTTATATCACATGAGCCTAAGCCCTCAGTCTAATTATCAGCTGCCACTTTTTGCAATAGACTAGTTTGTTTCAAACTGGCAGACAGACTCACCTCCACAAGAACTGGGCCTCTCCACGATGGTGGTGTGTGATAGACATGTAGCGCCCCTGGTTTCCTTGTGGGCGGCTTATTGTATAATTGGCGTAATGCACCCTGTACAAACAAAGTTACTCCTTGTCAGTCTATACAGCACATAGCACTCTTTGAATGGCAACAATCTAGTAAACAGTTATTTCAAATATATGCATAAAGTTTAATTTAAATGTTCTCCTATGAGATCATCTACAAAGAAAACAGACAAATACAATATTCAATCACCACACCATTATAGTTATAGTTATTATAGTAATGCAAACACAGCTTGATAAAGTACAGCTGCCTTCGAGCTGGACAACAATGCTGTGTACCAAAGACAAACAGAGAGAAAAAAGCATTATCTGTCATGCGGCAAAAACCATTGGTTTGCAAACTGCAGTCCAAGAAACCTAGAACCAAAAGTACAATACAGTCCCTGACAAAAGTCTTGTCGCTTATCCATTTTGTAGAAGCAAAAGCTTATAACCTGACTTTAAATTAATCGATTGGTTTTAGAAATGTCTCATCCATCCATCCATCCATCTTCTCCCGCTTAATCCGGCTGGGTCGCGGGGGCAGCACTGCCCATTACACTATGCACCAGACCCAGACCCTATGAACCCCTCTGCAGGTGGTGAGCCCACAGGAGGGAGGGACTGTCCCTTGTTGTACACTGTTCATAGGGTGTTGCATGTTTTTGGTTGATGGGGGAAACCGGAGTACCCGGAGGAAACCCATCCAGACACGGGGAGGAAACATGCAAACTCCACACAGAAAGGCCCGGGCGACCCGGGGATCGGACCCGCAACCTTCTTGCTGTGAGGCATGAGTGTTGCCACTCAGCCACCAGAAATGTGGCAGAAATGTCGTGTTGCCACAGCCACCAGAAATGTGGCAGAAATGTCTCATATGAAACCTAAAACCCTCCCAAATTATGCTCAATATACTAAAATAAATTTGCTTCACTGAAGGAAATTGATTATTTAATGAACACAGAAAGGTCAGATTTTGGCAAGACAAAAGTCTTGTCGCCTACAGAAAATTGAACAAATAATTTACTTCAGAGACTTTACTTTAGTTAGCTAAAGACAGAAAATACATTTAAATAATAATTTTCTTTCTCAGGACATTTACCTTTTGTATTATCTGGCCTTTGTATTCTTATTTGTACTTTGTAAAAACAATAGGACCTTTAGTAAATGTCACACAACTGAATCTAGGTTGCCACCGCCTTAACCTACGTGGCCATACCGGCTTGTCAAAGCCTGATCCCATCAGATTTCAGAAACTAAGTGAGGCCAGGCCTGAGTAGTACCTGGATGAGAGACTGCTGGGAAAATCAGGTGTTACAGTGGGGCGCCAGTTGCAAAAAATGTTGTTGTGTTCTTAGGCAAGGCACTTAATCGACATTGCCTGGTATGAAAGTGGTGTGTGCATGACTGAGGGGGCCGATGGCGCAGATTGGCAGCCTCACTTCTGTGGAGTGAATAATGTTTGTAAAGTGTCTTTGAGTGTCCAGAAAAGCGCTATATAAAACTGATGCATTATTAGTATTATTATGATTAACCTGCATAATAGAGGACGTATATGTTTTTCTCCTTCTCAGTATATGTACAGGTCATGCCTTATGTTGGATTTGAACATGTAACTTGTATCTGGGGATACAGTTAGGTAATATGAAATTAATTTAAAATCCACATTTTACATGCAGTTTATTTAATTGGTTAAGTGACTTCACTATACACTCACAAAATAGCAAATAGCTGAGATTAAACTAGATTAAACTAGAAACATGAGAAGATGGCCTATGGGTTAGCTGAAAAAATTGCTAACTGTTTCCCCCATTCTCCACCCCATACTGTGCTGTACTGTCAGTAAATGGAGTCTAGGTCCTAAAAAAGAGACTGAATAGATTTGTGTGCCATGGTAAGGTTATTGACCCTGAGAAGACAAATATTTTCTGTTGTTGTATCTGGAGTCAATATCTTGATGTGCAGGTCTCACTAAAGTCAATGACACCACTACAGTGACATGGTGGGTGTGGGTCAGTGCCTCTTTATGTCAGCACTTGCTCACCTGTTCCAGAGGTCGTCGTCCTCTCCTCCCCAGCCCCAGAACGCATTAGGAAATCCATTAATCTTTTTGAACTGCTTGACCGTGAGGCCAGTGACACCACCGAAGAATTCATGATATGGAAGACTTGGAGGGACAATAGCATTAGAGCACAAAAAATTAAGGAAATGTATACTTATAAATCTAAATGAGGACAGTATCGAAATACTTACATGTAGGAGTACTTGTCCAGTTGTACTGAAAAGTGGCGGGGCATGTCAGTGCAGCCATAGTAGTTTCTGTCATTCTCCATGAGGTGGTCTACGTCATGAAAGATCATGCAGTCCCAGTCAAAGTCCTTCATGGCCTCCTTATAGCCGACGTTAAATAGCATAGCTCTGTTGAATGGCTCTGTACCCCCCTGGAGAAAAAAAATTATCAACATTGAAATTAATATTTTTTTATGTATAAATTCTGCATGATTTTTTTACCAGTTCTCTGAAAATTTGCTAATTTTGTGTTTACATAATACAAACGTTTGAAATGTACCCATTAAATTTGAAAAATATCTGTGTATAGCAGTGAATGTTTAAGGGGTTTTCTGATCTATGTTATAATGTTGTTAACACGAAAAAAAATTGTTCTTCTCTCAAACTGAAAACATTTTGTTCCACCTTGTGTTGTCATGTGGTAATATGCAGAGTGCTCCAATGTGTTTTTAAACTCCATACCTTCTCTAGGATCATTTGGATGATTTAAGCTTTGCAATTGTCAATTTTTACTCAACAAAAGATAAAAAGTAGCTGTTAACTTGAAAACAACCTCTTCATAACATAACAAGGTTTTCTAGCCTTTAGAGATTCATACAGACTAATAATAAAGGGTTACTTAAACATGTGTGAATGAAACCAAACACAACTCCAGGGATGTATTTGTGAAGCAGCATTCTAACATGGCTTACAACTCACAAGAATTCATTTCATGTAATACTGGACCTTTAAAGAACAATGAGAAGATTTTTACTTTATTACAATAGTGATATGGTCCACATTTGTTTCGTGAAGGCACTGAAGAGTTGCAGAATATTTAAACTACATTATTGCTATATACTGCTGATTTTCTTTTTTTTTTTACATTAGAAACATGTGTATAATTTTTGCAGTGTTTTGTGTTAGTAGAGTGTGTAATAGAGTGTTTATACCTGCTCTATTACATAAAAGGCAAATTGGAGTCTTTGTTTTTGCAGCACGGGCACTAGGTGTCTCAGAAGGATGGGTAAGTGTTCATGACGATTTCTAAATGGGACTAAAATTGCCACCTAAAAAAACGGAACAGAAAAACACAGAATTCATGACATAGTAAAAAGATAAGCATATAGTAACAGTATAAGATGTAAAGTGGTATAGCTGTAAATTAATTATGAAAAGAAGAAAGCTCTTTTTCTGCTGAAGAAAGGTAATAATTGACA
The DNA here is from genome assembly GCA_000787155.1 of Scartelaos histophorus. NCBI lineage: Eukaryota > Metazoa > Chordata > Actinopteri > Gobiiformes > Gobiidae > Scartelaos > Scartelaos histophorus. Next base: position 28,606 of record KN492807.1, read on the forward strand.
CTGCTCTAGGGCAGTGTATATATAAAAACACACTGACAGATGGTATGCATTCAGAATAAAACTGGAGCATAGAATGAATTTCAAACTGCAAAACAACCCTGGCATTTTCATAATTCCTGCTAATTAATGTTTTTCTTATTCAGTAGTCAAAAATAAAATAATTATAAAAATATTTGTATAGCACATTTTATAAACCAAACTGTTTCCAAAGTGCTTCACACAGCAATGCAAAATATCCAACTCCAAAAAGTCAACACAATCATGTTAAAGCAAAAGGGACTAACAAAATCAATAGATAGAAGAAAGATAATAAAATCAAAATACGAACAACAAATAAAAGGGCAGTACTAAATTTCAATTTTGAGTTGTTGCTATTATTGCAAATTTCAATAAATTCATTCATGTGGCCAGAGGGAATTTTAATTGAACTGAATTTATTTCCGTCACAGGTGTATTCTGACATTTTCATGACATCACAATTAAAATTTCATATTTAACATACACAGACCGAAAAGGTGTAGGCTGAGATATATTTGTATTATATATTTCTGTATTTATTTCATCTTGTACATAAGCGTTTATATAATTATGGCTATTTTTGACACCAGTTATTTTTGCTACTTACTATTACCATTTATATTTCTGCTCTTTGTTATTGTAATATATTGTGATGTGTGAGACTGTGTTTATTATTAGTATCTACATTGTATATTCATAACTCTCTTACTTTCCATCGAGGTAAACAGTCTTGGGGTTTCCAGTAGCCTCCCATAGTTATTCTAGGCTGCACCTCCAACAGTGTCCGCTCCACCTCTTCCAAAGACACCTCACTCATGTTCACTTCGATTCTACCCACTAAGAGAGCAAAAACAAATGACAGAAATTACAATCTGACTCACTGACTGTGCATAGTAAAAGAACTGAGCCACAACTAATTGCCCTGGCACATAAATTGCCAATCCATTAGTTGCAATAACCCCATTTTGCATGCATTGTAAGTGTAATAATGGGTTTGGTCCATTAAAAAGATGTGTCTTTAGAAGGAGCAGCAGAATAAATCCCATAAAGCAATCTTGTTAGGGTGCTTTGAATGCCTAGGAGATATTGCAACATTAGCCACAAGTGTGATGTTGCAAGCTAAACAGTAAAACTGTACTTACTCATAGAGGGCAGTCTCTCAGGGCAGGTCTGTGATGGGAGGTAAGTGAAGCCCTCTGGAAGGTATGTGGTGGGCGGAGCATCACTGTCGCTCATGTTAAAGTCATAGGAGTAGTCTTGAATATGGAATCAAAAGAAATGCATTAGTCATATTGACGTTACAATATGTGTGATTACATATTAGGGTTTGGACAGGATCTTGGGAAATGTGGTTCCACAAGTAGACCTAGTACTACAACAAAAATATTAGCCAAAACTGCAAACAGGATTGCACAATTTTTTTTAAAATGACAAATTATTTCAAAATCTCACCTTGTCTCATTCTTATGGACCTAATCTTGTGCCTCATGTAAATTCTGTCTGTTATGAATGGGATTATATCTTACCTGTGCCATTGCTGTAGGCACCCCTCACCACCTGCTCCAAGACCTGAGCTCCGATATTCTTCACGTTATCCCTGATCTGGATCCCTCTGGCTTGGACCGTGAACAAATACTCATTCACTGTGGACACAAGAGACAACAGGGGCGATGTTGAGACACAGTAGATGTCAATTACAAACACGATAATAATGAACTGGATTCATAGAGCATCTTATCTAACTTATCTCATCTTGCCACTATAAACAAGCAAATGACGGAAAACCTTTAACCTGATTGGCTGGGATAACAACAACCAACAACAAGTTATAATCTAAATACATTTGGGCACAGTTTCTACAGAAACAACCTAATCTGAATGCTTTGTAATTGTAACTGTGCCATTTTCTCTGTCCTAATTCGTGGTCTTTATAGAAAATGAATAATCCTTATGGTGGGATGAGATACATGGTTGAGTGTTCATGGCTGTTAGAGCCTGTCCACCTGATCTGCTCTGGTATTTAATGAGGGCTTCCCTTCCTCACACCAGGAACAGACATCAGCTCTGTGACAGGAATGTTAATATGTGATGAGAGAAACAGGAAGTCTGCAGGAGGGGAAATGGTTTAAAAGAACAGAAAATAAGTTCTGCAATGGTCAAATGTGTTAGTCAGAAGTGGGTTGAAGTAAAATTTAAGTTAATGAATGAGGGAGGAAATTGTTGTTTGTTAACTGATAGTCAGCAAAGTGACAAATTTGCCACGTAAAGCTCATAATTGATGGGATAGATACAGCGAAGTGTCATCAGTATGATTAAAGTATATGAAGAAAAATCAGTGTTTTAAATATTCTTCTTGAATGCCCATTGGATCAAATCAGTCTGAAATCTATAAAAAGTTGTCATCCCCAAATGAAAGTTTGGAGCTTAGCTTTTCTTTTACTTTACAAGTCTAACTTTTGTTGCTTGTTTTCACACGGCGACCACAAAACCATAGCAACCATCCACGCTATATAGAGATGTGTGATCATGTGTTGGTGCACATTTTTCTTGTTTGTAATCTATTTGCATGAGGGTTTTATATGAAACTTTGACCAAATTGGTTTTGTATACATGTATGTCTCTAGTTCCATTCCATGAAGTGCATGGCCTGACCCAGATTCAACCACAACAGACAAGTCTGCAGAGCATTTTCAGAGTACTGGAACAAAGAGGAGGGATGTGGTCCAACCGTGAGTCACCCTGATACTCCAGACACCTACTCTCTCTCCCACATGCCTCTGCAAAGGTGAGGCACGCCACTATGTCAGAAAAAAGGAGCAATTCAGAGTAAAAGTAATCTGAGACTCAGACAGGTGTAGCTCACATGACGCTGCTGCTCCTCTGCCATTGGTACAAACTGTGGACTGACTTCTCATTTGACTCAATCTGACATCAGACTTAGGAGGAGAAGCCACAATTTGTAACAAAGCAAGAATAATGTTACTTCTGAGAAATATTGCTCAGAAGTAAAAACCAATAAATTACTAAAGTAAGAGTAAAAATCTATTTGGAGAAACAACTACTTGTATTTAACATCTGATTCATGTGGTAATGTAATATGAGTCAGGTATTTCCAAAAAATAAATATAAGAACAAAACAAATCAGATGTGTAGGCGTAAAGAAGCACAACAGTTAGAACCAACTTGCATTGTGTACTGTATAAAACCAATACATGAATCAAAGCTTGTGAGTCGGATTGTTTGCTGTGAAGTGAGACCAGAAAATTACCAGTGTATTTGCAAACTATTATCTGCTAATTGGTTTATTTAGCAGCATCTTTAGCTGCAAATAGCTCATGCCTGCTCTCATGGACCTATATACCTTGCAAACAAAGCTAAGCTAGCAATGCACTGGATGCCATTAGCAAATGCATTACTTTCCCATTATATTTGTCTTGTTTTAAGGCAAAGTGCTTCGCTTGCAGGGCAACTCCTACAGGCTATTTTTGCTAACTGAAATCAATGTTCTCATTTTATCAAGTATTACGTACTGTAGCTTGGAGCAGGGCAGCACGGGATATTAAAGGAAAAAGATAGACCAAGAGTTTCTGGTATCACCTCAAAAAAATAATTGTCTCTCTAAGATGCACTAGAGTCTGTACAAAAAGCAGAACAAAATGAAAACTAAACACTGGGCTAAAATCTGATTTGAATAAGGTCAAAACCAGCATTATCCTAAAAGTAAATTGATTTAATCTTTGTGGTTCTTCCAAAATCAAGACTAAAACATGCTCTTTGAAAGGGCTCATATCCTGCTATTTTCTGATCTATATTATAATGTTTTTTCCTCATCAAAAGCATGCCTTGAGTTCTGTTTTGTTTTATTCACACATTTTTAACATACAAACACTGCATATTTAGGCTGAGTTCTTTTCTCAAACAGAAAACGTTCTGATCCTCCTTGAATAATTTGAATTATTTCAGCCCTGGAATTGCTCATCTCTACATAACAGAAGGTAAAGTAGCTGTTAACTTGAAAACTACCGCTTCATGACATCACAAGGTGGAACAGAGTATTCTGAGCTTTGGAAACGTAGACAGACTAATAATAAATGGTTACTTAAGCATGTGTGAAAGAAATTCAACTCAACAAGGTATAATTTTTAGGAGGTAACAGCATTCTAACACGGCTTAAAGCTCACAGGAGTCAGTTTTGTGTAATATGGGACCTTTAAGCCAGCAGTTTGAACTAAACCTAGGATATTTGAACACTGCGTAACACAACTGCCACTTGTCTTATATTCTTCAACAAAACAAGTAATATATAATAGCTTGAGTCCACTATCATAAGTAGAGCAGGAGCCACGTGGGCAGACACATGGCATGGCTCGCTGATGCCCTCTGAGGCGCCATATGATGGGAAAACGCTAAGAGGCTGTGGGTGAGGCCAGTCCTGCAGGCTCCCACACATTTAACACAGTGCTGTCCCATCTGACTGCCAATTGGACATATGGAAATGCATTATTGAAGCAGGCATGTAGCATACGTACATAAGCAGGGTAAAAGCTCTCCAAAAAGAAAGTCATGCTCTTGGCTGAGGTTCAAAAATCACACATATCATATCAGCTTTTTGAATTCTGATACCGACTGAGATACTATAGCCTATACTAGTACATACATAGATACTAGTACCTGCCAGTATCCGATATTGACCGATACCAGTGCAGAAACTGAAAACTGCATTTATATTTATTAAACAAAAATAAAATGAGACAAAAACTGATCCAAATATGTTATGTAGCTGTTTTTCCCCCTAGAGTAACCAGAGAAGAGTTTTATGTAAATACAATTTCAAACATTATGAGACTTTCTAGACAGATTATAAGACCAATCAGTAGTCTTATTACATCAGTTCATATGACCAGCCTGGATATCTTTTTTGGAAGCCAGCAAATTTTTCAATAATGGCGCCGATATCGGATATCAGTATCAGATCAGTGCATCACTAACAATGTCTGTATGAGTGCAGACATATTATCTTCAATCCTTATTATAGTGCATAAATCTTCATTCTTCAAGACATTTAATGGCCTTCCACCTCCCATCTCAGCTGCCAAACTATACAGCATGACAGATACAGTACAGCACTTATCCACTGTAGCACCACCAAGAAACCCACAGCAATTTAATGTAAGTCCATTATCATAATGACAACCAGCTCTGAATACATACGCACAACATCTTTACAAAGAGCCAATGCATTACTACTCCATATATATCCCACCACCCCCACTGTAACCATCACGCCTGACAGAGGACCTTGAACGACCTTGTCCTCCTCAATAGGACAGGCTGTGCTTGTGCCAAGTCCAGCCCACCTCCTCTGTCCACTCCCCCACTCCCCCCCCTCACTCTCCCTACATATTTCTGCCTCTTCCAGTTTATCTATTCCCCTCCTATCTCCCCTCTTCATCTCATTGTGTCGCTGTCGAGGTAATGTGGTTTGTATCATTTTGTGTCAAGTCCGTTTGGGGCTAACTAAATAAAGTGCATGATGGATAGCAGGCTTACGCACACACACACAGACAGTAGATATGCACTATAAGGTTTGCATTGTATTGTTATTGTAGCAGAGCCAGTATAGCAAAATACCAAAGCCTGTATGGCTCAGTCAAAAATGTCACAGATAGACTTAAATACTGACTGGTTTTGACATAGTTTATTTTCACTTATCAACACATGGGAGTATAGGAATGTATAGTGCCCAGGGCGTCAGGGTCTGCAGAATTCAAAATAAGTGTTTCATTCTTCCAGAAAGTCATACTTCACATAACGTTCACCATAGAAGTTATTTATTAAGTAGTGCAAGTAGTACTTCAGCCTACAGTGCAACAAAAATTATCATTATACCTAAATTATACTGTGCATTTAAATATGTCATACATAATGCAGCCAGAACCATGATATTGTTCAATAGTTGTCAAATTGAATCATGTTTTGATTGATTTGATATTGATTCCTTGTTTCTCAAACTGTGGTACAAATTCTCATCTCTGGTATAGTCCGGGTTAACATCTGGTGGTACTCGTAAAGCTAATTTTATCTTAAAGCTTGAAAAACTGCCTTATACTAAGCTATTGTAGAAGAATTCAACACAATGCAATAACAATCAGCTTAAAACATAAAACTTGACTGAAGTCTATCACAGCTGCAGTGAAAATGTAAGTAGCATGCGACATAGGATTAAAAACAGCTTTATATTTGTTTCACCATTATTATGCATTTATTTATCACTGATCAGAGGAGGAAAAGTCACCCTTGCACGTACCACTAACCACTAACTCTGTGCAGTTTGAAGCCGAAATTGTGTGATCCAGTATCATCATGTATTCCTTTTTGGAAACGTAACTACCAAATGAAAAAAAAAAAAGACTGTAATGGTATACAAAATGAGTATTCAAATGATATATTCTCTGTACACATATTTCCAACACTGCACAGTTGATCTTTGTCACATTGAACTTCGACCTGTAAATCATTGGACAGACCTTCCTCATAGCTGAAACGCATCTGGACTTTGTTTCTCTCGGTCTTTCACACATGCAGGTGCTTTCCCCTTACACAGAGCATAAACACCACATTCACATTTTGAGGGACACTCTGAAATCTCCCCTGACCACAGCTGCTGCGGTGGTGTAGGCCTCCAAAAGGAAACGCAATTAACTTCACATTGATAGCTCAGCAGTAGGAGGCCATCTCTGCTTTTCTGCTGGCTCCCTGATAAGCACTATACCAGCACTTTCCCCTCCTCTCTACTATACCTCTCCACAAAACGCCTTCTACAGCATAGTACGTGCACGCTCCCACACACACATGCCCATGTAGATTTCAAGCATTAAAGCTGTCGCATTTTTAGCATCAATGCATATCGGTGACACTCATAGCCACACATGCATAAAATTACGAGCAGGAAGTGGGGCAAAAATACAAATGAATGTACAGTGCCGGTATGTATGCCAGCTTTTAAGATAAATAGACATCGCTCTCCAGGAAATACAAGTCAAAATTAGCCTTGTGCAGCCCATTTGAATCCCATACTGGAAAGTAAACAGTTGATTATTCAAAGCATTAGCACTAAATCCCTCACAATTAGCGACTACAATGCAGCTAATTCCACATTATTGACAAAGCAAACGTGCAGAGTTAAAGATTTGAGTTTTTTTCTTCTCCTTTTTTATACAGGGAGGCATGTGAAATATGCGTGGAGTTGCTGGATTATTATTGGACTTCATCAGTACAGGAACAGCCTCTACCTCTCGTGACCCCGGGTAAGTGATGCCAAGGAGGCCCTGAGGCGCTGGATCAATACAAATGCACACACACAGCATCTGGTCAGTCAATACTAAAACATGCGGCCAGTAATGCCATATGTGTTAGTCAGCACCAATAAATCCTTTTTTATGATGGCTTTAACAGCAAATGATGTAGAACAAGGGAAAGGCTGAGACTGGTATTTATGAGGGTTAAAAAATATATATATAATATGCCAATTTTATGAATTTGGATTCCTGAACTATAGTGTATAGTACTAGTATTGCTATGACAAAGCTAAAAACTCAAGTTAGACATAATATAATGAACTGTTATACTATAACAGTTCATTATAGTTCATAGAGACTATATATATAGTGGTCTCTCTACAACCACATAACAGCCAGGTACATCGGTTAGATTAACATACTGAGTTTGTCATGCATTTCCTGTCCTAGAAAAAGAGTAGCGTTTGTGGATTGACCAACAATGGCCACTAAAGAAGCATTCACAGGTTCATATTTAATTTTGATTCAAGTCACATGGCTCGCTGTTGAGATTCATATGACCAAAATATATTTTTTCCTCATATTGAATAATCTTTATGTATTCTTTATTTATTTGTCTTATTAAAAACAAATAAATAAGCCCTAATGAATGTAAAAATACAGACATTTTGTTCCTCCTAAGTCTGACCTCTGCTTCAAATGACCTCTGCTTCACATGCTTCAGTGACAGGACTGGCTGTAGATCACTCGAATCAAAAGACCAAAGCATATCATTGACAAAGAAATTAAAGGACTGATCTCAATTGAAATTTGATTGATTGCACTATAAAACTAGCCCTATAGAACTATTGCACAAATGTTCTGAGTCTGTCAGTGACAGAGTTCAATCCCTTTTTGTTTAGGAAAGTGCACATGATGTCATGTGAGGTGAGCATTAAATGCCAAGCCTTTATTCCCTTGTTGGCACCAGGTTAGTCATTGGAACACAGTTATCGCTGAGTGTCGAGTTTTACTGAGATTAGAATAACTATTGTTAAGTGACTTTCTCCAGATGTGGTAAGAAAAGTTGGAATACAAAGACCGACCTAAAATGTATCCAAAAAAACGATTCATTTCTTCCTGTGAGTGGAGGTAGTGTCCTTCAAATCAGCATTCCCATATTTCCATAATCATTATTTCACCTTTTGTCTGATGACACAAACTCTTTGGAAACCATAAGTTGGCACTTCCTGCTTGAGTTGAGTCATTCTCTCTCATCTTTGTCATGATGTGTCTTTCTGTCCTTTTCCATGAACGCTCTCTAGGCCTGTTGTCATGGGTAGCTTAAGGTTATGCAAGCAGCACTGTACTGTCCCAAGAGCCCACTCAGCGCACACCTTAGGGATTCTCCACACTTATTGTACATGGGTGCACTGCTGCAATGAGATCAAGCTTTTAAACAGAACAGGACGTCAATGAAAATATTTTTGATCTAGTGTGATGTGGTTAACCAGAATCTACAAGGAATTGAGTTGTTGTTATGCCTTAAAAGAACTTTGGGACACAGCAACGATGACAAGATTACCCAGGCAAATACACATGCAGGCTGTGCTTGTTAACCTGAAGTAGTGTGTATCCAGAGGTCTAACTCCAGTAATATATAGTCACATGACTGCAGGTCATATGACTGCTGGTCATAAGTGGATCATGCGGCTTCTTCCAAACCCACAGCTGCACGGCAGAGCTCTTTCACACCGCACCCACATGCCTCCACAAAACACATCCTGAATGGATTAACCTGAATTCGTACGTCTGCAAAAATATAATGGAGGCATTTTGTGACAATAAGAGCAGTACTGTCAATTTAATCAAGTTTTAATCAAATAGTTTTGAGATTGCAATGTTGAGCTTGGAACTCTTAATCGACTTTGTCTAACATTTGATTCCACCGTAAGCCTGTGGCTTGGTGAGGGGTTTAGATTTTGGAGGAATACAGTGTAATACAATACAATTAAATGGCACAAACATCTACTTTGTGTAGGGCCAAAAAATATTTGTAACATTTAAACTGAAATGAATGCATCATAATATTATGATTATATCCGATGTATTATCAGTTGGTAGTAAGGCTGTGTGACTCATGTTTCTAAAAGTCGTCCTTGAGACTAGACATTTGGCTTTGCTTCAAGATTTTAAAAGGCAGAACACAAGAGATTATTAGTTTTTCAATTAGAGCAATACTATTTAATGTGACTAATTGCAACAGTTAAACAACATACCCACAGAATCAAAAGGACAGACAATGAACATAAATGGCTCTAGAGAACTCTTGGTTTACCTCAGCTGATATGACGTCAGCACTTATCGCACAGGCCTGGCATTGGGCCCACTTCCTCTTCACTACTCTGCCTCTACTTCCACTGGCTAAACTCAGCTCACTCTCTCATTCTTTCTCTCTCAGATTACATTTACAAATGTTCCTCTTTCTGAAAATGCAGGTACTGAACTTTTGTAAACCCGGTACAGGAGAGAAATCACACTGTGGTGACATGTTCAGTGTTTTGTCAGAGATGACCTTGAGAAATCAAAGTACTTACATCAGTTCTAACACACAGTTACAAGTGTCACAGGGCTGTCCATCACACACAGTGATTGGGCTATAAGGCTGAGAAATGAAGATACTTCAAACATTCCTTCACTTCCCTATCATCACTTCCCTATATAGTTCCCTTTTAAAATCAGGAACTTTGCATTTTGACTTCACACCTTAACACCCGATACGACAGTATATCAAAATACAGTATTCAAAAGGTGTCAAATAATTTTTTGCCATAGTATGTGCATTAAGGCAAGGAAGAATTACCCCTGAGCTACATTATTTTTATTCAAGATTAGAAACAATACAGCTTTTAACTGTAAACAAACCTTTCACATTCTATAAGTTCCAACCTTAAAAACAGGAAATTCACACTTGCTTAGTGACATCAAGTCTGTGTCTTTTTATCTGAATATATTTTTCTACTTCTGCTTTTAATTGCCCCCTGTTAATCAATGCCACTAATCAACTAGTTAACCTGCGGCGTGTGGGAGCATAATGCTATCATAGCAAGGGCAAAGCGGAGTATTTATCATTGTAAGTGATACTGAACTTTTCCCATTGATATTGAGAGGACTGCAGATAGTGGGCTGGGAGTGGAGCTGATAACATACAGTCAAGGCACTCTAGAGAACAAATTACTCTGGAAAATAACTGTAATGGGATTTTATTTTGGAGATAAGATAATGACTTATTACACAAGATGAAGGTGCATTATTCCATAATGTAATCTGACTCTCTTTTCATCCTTTCAGCGGCCTTCACTGATTTCTGAGCCTGCACATTACATTACAGCATTTTACAATAGGCCTGTGCCAAAAATCAAAAGGTCAATAGATCGCGATCTCTTCTTTGGTCGATCTCGATGGTAAGGCTGCTGAATTCTGATGACAGGACAACAGCCAATCATGTGGCAGAAAGCTGATGAGAATTTACGCTCTTGCACATCTCTGGTTGTGCGCGGTGCTGCCTGACCGCCGTATGTTTAAACAACACTACACTACAACAAACTTGGTTCAACACTAGGACACTGAAATTAATCACATTTTTAAATGAAGGTTGAAGTTTATAGCCAATTGTTTGTCAGTAAAATCATGTAGTTTGGAGTAGAGTTCAGACGCATTTGTAATACAATAAAATGTAACTGAAATCTGTGATCTCTCAATTCAGGGGGGAAAAGTGAACTACTAATAGTACTGTTACCACTAATACAATACCAGCATAATTAGTATGGACTAGAGGTGTTGTGGGAATAATATCTTTATGATCTGTGTGTTATTTGGAAGAGTTTGCATGATTTCACTATCTGTGTGTTCCTAAACAAAGAGTCTGCATGCGTCATGTGAGACAGGGGTTAAAAATACATGGAACCTGTTGCTTCAGTGAAAGGCTGACACAAGGGGAACCATGGATCTTTGTGTTAGGGCAGGTTCAGAGCAGAGCCATATGTGTACGGTTTAAAGACTGCGGTGTTCATGTTATTTAAAGAAAGCTGATGTCTGCCAAAATGACAGTTTAAATTGGTGAATACTGCAGGGGGCTAGAGAGATGTAAAGTGGACAGTCCCCAGGGGTGTACCTGTATTTTCTGCCTAAACCAAATAAATATATTAATTTGCATCTGGACTTCTGGACTCTTGTTTTCATCGCCTCCTGGAAAGCTGACAGTGTCTATACTAATTATAGTTTTTGTGATTGCGCTACTATTCTGTTGCTTTAGATGAAGGAAACTTGCTTATGCAATAAACTTGACATAATATCTGCTTTGATGAGTAAAGTACCATGTGCAATATATCGGCTGCTGTACATAACCCAGTGATTCCCAGCCCAGATACAGACTGGTTAAACGTTGACTAAATATCAACAACAAAAGCCATTTTATGCACCAGCAGGGACAGCATGGGTCCAGCTCAGTAGATTTTTTCTATCTTGTATTCATCTGTCTGTCCATCTGCTCCACTGTCCCTGTGTGGTTTTGAGTCCTCTGAGACTTATACATGACACAGAAACAAACAGATGTACCACAGAACATTACATGTATGCTACAGTAATGTCACGAGTAGAGCCTGACCGATATGGACTTTTCTTTTGTGGCTGATATGATACAGATAAAATGGGAGTTGGAGGTGCCGATAGCCGATATAAAAGCTGATATATTTAGTGTTCTAAAAATTCACTGTAAATCTTCAACTGATTACAAAACTTAGATTTGGTTCGAATGGATTTTAAATTGGGTTTGTTTAGGCGACATTTATTGTTATTCTGCTTCTTTACAGTCATATTTAAAAGACAGTAGGTCAGCCTAATCTCATTTTTGCATGAAATTCTAGCCAGTAAACAAAGTACAAACTACCGCTTTTAGCCTTTAGTGGTAAATGCGTGCACACTGTGGTAATTATTGATATGCGAAAAGGCCGATCATTCACACCTCTATTCACAGCTCATTTACATATCAATGCGTGTTCAGTAACATGTTTACAGCCGTTATAGTCACTTTACACTAGGCCAATGTAAGAAAACATGCTGTTTATGTGTGGTCGCTTACAGCGGCTAATCGCAAACCAATGAGGAAGAGTGAAAAGTACCGACATATTGGCAGCACTCCCCCCTCATACATGCTCCTCTCACCATGTACACAAGTGCACGAGTCACGTGATGTGCCTCCTTCCCATGTTCAGGGGAAGTACGGCATCACAGACACAGATAAATTACTCCACAGATAAATATTGATGTGGCGCCACACATTCGGACGTTTATCTCTCTGTAAATTAAATTAAATGGACATAATATAGTCTAAGCT
>KN492810.1:6480-16956 GCA_000787155.1 Scartelaos histophorus
TGAGGAGATGTAGAAAGAGAGAGAGAAACAGACAGAAATGGAAGGGGAGATGGAGAGAGAGAGAGGGACAGATAGACAAAGAAAGAGAGAGAGTGGGAGGGTGGAGAAAGAGGGAGAGAAAAGGCAGACAGAGAGAGAGAGTGAAAGAGAGAGAGAGAGAGAGAGAGAGAGAGAGAGGGAACGAGGGAGATTTTTCAAGACATTTACTGCATTTATTTCATTCTGGCCACATGAAATAACATTGAAAAAGCCATAATTAAGAGAGACAGACAAACAGAGAGAGAGAAAGAGACAGAAATAGTGTGAGAGAGAAAAGACTATCCATTTTTCACTACTCTAGACTAGGGGGTGCAAAAATATTGAAAATCGATATATCAAAACATTTAATTTGATAATACAGTATCGATATCATGGGCTGCTGCAATCAATATATCACCAATAGTATTTTTAGGTATATATATATAGAGAGAGAGTTTTAATTGTGTTTTGAGTAAAATGGGTGTTTTTCATATTAACTTCGCACAAACTTAGCATTTTGTAGAGTTTTAGTATCACAGCCATGACATGTTTTTCACTGAACCATATTGAATTGATTTGAAATGTTTTTGGCAGTGGATACGTCCTGGCATCTATGCCTGTCCGTCCATGGGAGTGGATCTTTAGTTTAGGCTCAGGTGCATTCCTCGGGGGTGTAATGCTAATTATATGCACTGCCATGTCTGAACTTTTACTTTTCTTTTAGCTTAATCTCACTATAAAGAACTGGTTTGATCTACAACAGATGTGGTTCTCCTCGAGGTTTCTCGGTTTTTTCCCATTGTGTTTTTTTTTCGAGTTTTTCCTTGCCATTCTGTATTTTTGAATTATTAATTAATTATTCATTATTATTATTTCTTACTCTGCTTCATTCTCTGACATCTCTGTTTGCTAATTTACCAAGTTTGTGAAGCCCGTCGAGATAACTGTTGTTGTGATTTTGGGCTATACAAAAATAAATTGAATTGAATTGAAATATATCATAAAGAATCGTATTGGATCGAACATGCATAGTATGGAAAAGCGTATTGTATCGGTAACTTCTTAACGATACCCATTCCTACTCCAAACAGCTACGTTTACCTTTAGTTCAGTGAGATGGGGAATTTTATGTCTGAAATGCACCAAATAATTCTAGTGAAGGTGTGCGGAGTTGAAAAACACAGTGGAGCACTTCCTGTATCACCACATCACAAGTTGGGATAGATGTTTTTCCGTTTGAGAGAAGAACTCAGTCTAAATACGCAGCGTTCGGGTCTGTTTGTGATGAGGAAACAACATTAGAACATAGAAAATAATGTAATTGTTTCTTTTCTTTAACACCGGGAAAGTTGAGCGAGTAAATCCAAACAGCTCGTCACATTATCAGAGTGTGAGAGCCTATAAAAGTATATACGCCCTCAGCTCAGCCCGGAGCCGTTAACCTCTTCCTCTGCTGCTCGGATGTGTCCCCAGCTCTACGCGAGCTGATTTCCCACGATGCACCTCTCTCTAAACCATATGCATAAAGCGCTCTGACATAAACCTTATTAACACCGTTTACAGACGCCCTCCCAGGCTCCAGCGCTCCCTTGGTAACTCACACAAAAGGTGCGACGTGGTAAAGTCTGGAGGCCGGGGAATTCATGAGCGAGTGAAAAGAGAGAAGGCAAGAGCTGTAATTGATTCTTATTTGAAGGTCTTATATTAGACTAAACTGACTCTTTTGAGCTTTAAGGCATGTTATAATGTTGTTACCTCATCAAAAACATACTCCGACTTATGTTCTGTTCCAGTAATCCTTTTTTATTCGTCTGTCTACATCTACGAATGCAAAAAAAACCCTTTGTAAAGTCAGAAGAACTCAGTCCAGATGTAAGATCGCTGTTCTAATCCTGGTTTAGTTCAAATTAAATCAGTTTTTGCATTGTTATTTACACAAGAAAAGTATTCAATAGACCCTTGGATTGGAACAAAAACATTTTAAATCATTTTAAATTTCGGAATGGAGCAGCCGGAGGCAAAAGTGAAGCGACATTCACGGGAAAACTAGGATTGATTTAGAATATCGCAAATTATGAAAAATCGCGGACAATCTGGAAAATGAAAACCACTCAGATCCATGCGAATGATTCAGAGCCCGGTTTAAAACACTGACAATTGTGTTTTACATTATTTGTTTTTTAGACAAGAGATTATGATCGACAAGTATTTTTACCAAAGCAAAATCCACATTTGGAGGTTTTACTAGAGAAATCCTCACAGAAATGTTGAACCCACAACAGTTTTTCACTTTATCTACAGATATATTACACATTTCATCATACACTATACTTTTTGTGAAGCCCAAATACTATTTTTTTCATTCTTCTTAGCAGGGAACCAAAGTATGTAAGATTTGTACCTTGGGCATTCAAAATTATTGTTTGAAGATTTTTGTTAACATTTCATAAAACCAACATCAGCTCGTCAGTTAATCTTATATATTATTATTAGACTCATTTTGCCTTCACTTCCCTTCATTTCAGAATTTTCTAATGACATAAAATTTGAAAGAGTTTATTCATTTAAACTATAAAGTCCAACAACAATTTAAAACACAGTTTGACTCAAAATAGTATTACTCAAGTACAATTAAAACTTATGAGTACTTATGAGTTTTCTTTCATGCACAAAAGTAATCAGTACTTCTGCAGATTTACTCCAGATCTCAAAGCTTGGCTCCACCATGATGTCATTAAGTGATATTTTCTTTTGTTTAAATGAATAAATCAGAGCACTTTTAACCACCCTGAAGCAGCAATTTGGCAGTGTTTAGTAAATAAAATTGAGAGTACTTCAAAATGACTCAAAAGTACTGCATCTTTGAACCGAAAAAGGCGGAGTAGATCCCAGGTGTTGTGGTGGAAGCGGTTGCCAGGTGCTGATTGGGCGCCCGGCGACTGTTGCCATGACGCTGGCTCCTCCGCTGACAGACTCCACATTTGTCGGGACACCTCTCCAGCTGTGGGACATCTGTTAGCGTCGGGCCTGCCTCTGGACACAAGCTGGATCTGCACTGCACTGTTGGAATGCTCCTCTCCTCCTCTTCTCACCTCTGGATTCTCTCCTCCTCTGTTCCTCTTTCAGTTCTTCTTCTTTCTTCTCGTATTCCCTCTGTCCTTTTCTCCTTCTACTCACTCCATCTCTCTTCTCCCCTTCTTCATCTTCTCCTCGTTCGCTCTGTTACATTTTTTCTTCTCTCTCTCCTCCTCTCTCCTTCTGAACTCCTCTCCTCCATCTTCTTCTACTATTATTATTACTACAACTACACCTGCCCTCCTCTCTCCACTTCTTTTTCTATTTCTTTCTCTTTTTCTCTCCTCCCTGATGTAATTTTTCCACCCATCCAGAGCTCTCTTATTTGTATAGTCTCTTGTTTGTACCTACAAATGACCTTTAACCAAATATACTGCTTTAGAAGAGAAGTTTTGGATGATTTAACATGCAAATACTGTGTTGTTTAAATACATATAATTTCAATCTTTTTTTTTTTTTATGTATAGGTTGCGTTCAAGTGACATTACAACATAAGATTGTTAAAAGTCCTATATTATGCCAAATTGTAAGATCATTTGTTCCATCACATTTTGGATTTTAAATCTCACTGAATGTCTCACTTTTAATTTCTTAACTCTATAATAAGACAATGCTTGAAATATTATTTTAGTTCCTGTTTCAATAGTTTTAAAAGTCAATATAAAATTTTCAGCATTTAAATATTCAGCACAAATATTTTCAAGTCCTTTTCAACATTCAACATTTTCAACAATCAAAATTCGCAGAAGCAAGACAGAAGCAATCGATAATGTGAGTGAGGAGGACAGAGGAGAGTTTCCTATTGGCCGTTGGCATCTGTGGGCGGGGTTTGAGGTTTGGATGAGGCTAATTCTGACCAATCAGATCACTTCCCTGCACCATTTCCTGTTTGTTACTAAATTAGATCGGTCCACTTTGGATCGATTGCTTTAGATCGGGTCACTTTGGATCGATTGCTTCAGCCTTGGCATCTTGGATCATTCCTGCAATTTTTTTTACTGCAAATTTTACACTGAATTTTGTCTGTTGAATTTGAGGGTTTAAAATATCTGCCCTGAATATTTGAAAGGTATTGAAAAAGTACACTTACATTTTCAGCAACTAAAATTCATAATGAAAATAATTCAAATGTGAGTTAAAAAATTAAAAGTTCTAATTATCTTCCATAAAATTGGCTCTTGTGAGGTTTTACTCAAGGTGAAATCCCAAAAACAGACCTTTATTAATCCTTTATTATGAGTCTGTCTACATTGGAGTTGCGTTTTGTTCATTCACACAAGTTTAATTAATCCTTTATTATTAGTCTGTCAACAGCTCAAAATGCTCCATTCCACCTTGTGATGTCATGAAGTTGTAGTTTTCAAGTTAACTGCTACATTTAACCTTTTGTTCAGTAGATATAGGCAATTCTAGAGTTAATCCAAATGATTCTAGTGAAGTGCATGGAGTTCAAAAACACAGTGGAGCACTTTATGTATCAAAAGGAACAGAAACTGCACACCAAAATTGCAAGGAAAAGCAATCATAACTGAAAAAACCTAGCACATTCAGATGGCCGATGTCCAAAACCTTTTTTTCAATTTTCCAATAACGTTTCAGCAAAAAAGCCTTCAGCAAAAATGACCTGATGAAGTTTTTTTTCTGAAACATTGAGGTTGCTATGCATTTTTTCACTTTTAAATGCACTTCCTCTATCACCGCATGACATCACACAGTGGAGCATAGTGTTTTCCATGAGAGAAGAACTACATCTGCAGGGTTTGTGTGTTAAACATGTGTTTTCCATGAGAGAAGAACTAAATCTGCAGGGTTTGTGTGTTAAACATGTGTGAGTGAAACAAAACACAACTCCAGGTCTGTTTGCGATGAGGAAACATTCTAACATAGATAAAAACAGCCTAATATGGGCCCTTTAAATGGTTCTAAATCATAGGCTTTATTATATACTCCACAATGTCACTTTTGAGCCCATTAGCCGGAACAGAGCGCAGAGACTGAAATAGCTGTGAGCCGGAAATTTAACAGAGGGAGTCGTGATTATTCAGAATCATTACATTACAAGTCAAACAAAAGATCTGGGTTTAAGAAAAGAAAAGATTAAAAGCAAATTCAAACATGCAGATTAGATTTTCCTCGTCTTTCTTCTTTCACACTGACATTTTTACTGCCAGCCAGTCACAGCCAGGTACCTTTGGCGTTCGACCAACCACTTCTCAGGACATGCATTTACATACTTAAAGGTAACTTGGGGCACTGCTCTGTCTGAAAAGCTGTTATCGGAGTTAGACTTTAATCTGAGCTTTGGTTTAACACAATCTGACCAGAAACAACTGATTTATCTGGAGTTACAACAAGTGAGATGATTTTGTGCTGTTAGACAAGTCTGTGTCAAATAACATTACAGTCACAAGTTAGATGTCCAAACCAGACCTAAACTGAACCAGGTCTAAACCAGGTCTAAACCAGGTCTGACTGGACCCTAAACCAGGTTTGAACTAGGACTGAACCAGGACTAAACCAGGTTTGAACCAGGACTAAATCAGTTCTGAGCCAGGATTAAACCAGGTTTAAGAATACACAATATCTAAACTAGTATTAAACCATGTCCAAACAAGATCTAAACCAGAACTAAACCAAGACTAAACCAGGTCTAAGAATGAAGCGTATCTAAACCAGGATTAAAACATGTTCAAACAACATCTAAACCAGGACTAAACCAGCTCTAAACCAGAACTAAACCAGGAATAAACCAGGTCTAAAAATGAAGCATATCTAAACCTGGATTAAAACATGTTCAAACAACATCTAAACCAGGACTAAACCAGCTCTAAACCAGAACTAAACCTGGCCTAAAGCATGTCTAAAGTAGGTCTAAACCAGGACTAAAGTAGGACTAAACTGGAACTATATCAGGTCAAACAATAAACAATATCTAAACCAGGATTAAATTATGTCCAAACAAGATCTAAACCAGGACTAAAGTAGGACTAAAGTAGGATTAAACAAGAACTAAACCAGGGATAAACCATGAGGATTAAACTATGTCCAAACATCTAAAGCAGGTCTAAACCAGGACGAAACCAGGAGAAACCAGGTCTGAACCAGGACTAAACCAGGCCTAAAGAACATCTAAATCAGGTCTAAACCAGAACGAAACCAGGAGAAACCAGGTCTGAACCAGGACTAAACCAGCTCTACACCAGAACAAAATCAGAACTAAAGCAGGTCTAAAGCCTGACTAAACCAGAACAAAACCAGGACTACAGGACTAAAACAGGACTAAAGTAGGACTAAACCAGGTCTAACAATGAACAATATCCATACCAGGATTAAAGCAGCTCTAAACCATAACTAAAACAGGCATAAAGCATGTCCAAACCAGGTCTAAACCAGGACAAAACCAGACCTAAACCAGACCTAGACCAGACCTAAACCAGGACTAAACCAGGACTAAAATAGGATTAAACTGGAACTAAACCAGGTCTAACAATGAACAATATCCAAACCAGGATTAAAGCAGCTCTAAACAAGACCTAAACCAGGACGAAACCAGCTTTAGCCCAGCTCTAAACCAGGACTAAACCAGGACTAAACCAGAACTAAGAATAAACAATATCTAAGACAAATGTCCAAACAAGATCTAAACCAGGACTAAAACCTGACTAAAGCTCGTGAGAAACCAAACGCCTCAGTATTCCATAAAGTCTTTGTACAAACTGCAGAGAAAAGAAGCAGAGACGAGCTGAATCCCCCCCTCCCATAGCCCCGCCCCCTCCTCCTGTACTGTGATTATCAGCACAGTGCGTTTGCAATCAGCACAGTGTCTAATTGATTTACTTCATTCATTAGCAGCAGTGTGAGTTTGAGGCTCAGGTGAGAGGACGGACGCTGATCAATGTGGAGTGCAACTGGGATTCATCCAATTTGATCCAAAACTTTTCAACACTTTGTCGCCATTAGCAACAATCAAATGAGCCCCCGCTGCTCGAGAGGATGAGAAAAAAGAGAAGCGGTAGTGGTTTTCCAGAATAATACATTTCGAGTCCCACATTAGTTCCACATTAATTAACACGGATTTTAAGTACTTTAAAATGCACTTTATTAAAATATAAAAGTGCATGTTTTCTCTAGTGAAGCGTCCGTTACTCGTTTGTCTTCATAATAATTATTTCATTGCTTTTCCTGAATGTTCCAGAGCATGCAACTTTTCTATCTCCATGGAAACAAGAATGCCACCGGGCCAAGTTACGGATCACATCTGTGGAGAGGCGAGCCCGTCCTTTTTCAATGTATTTTTGAGCAATAAAAACACATATTTAACACACAAACCCTGCATATTTTAGCTGCGATTTTTTCTCACTCCACCTTGTGATGTCATGTGGTGATACAGGAAGTGCTCCACTGTGTTTTTAAACTCCACGCACCTTCACTAGAATCATTTGGATCATTGTAATGTCATGTGGCAAAACAGATTTTAAACTCCATTCACCTTCACTAGAATCATTTTGATGATTTCAGTCTCTACCAAAAGGCAATAAAGGTAAGAAAACTTGAAAACTACCACTTCATGACATCATAAGGTGGAACAGAGCGTTTTAAACTTTGGAGATGTAAACTTACTAATCTAATCTTACTAGAACAATTACCAAAATCTACTCCAGATTTTTGATTATTATTAACTTAAAGCTTGTAAGAGTCAATTTTATGTAATAGGAATAAGAAAAACTGCAGTTACTTCAAAACAACAAAGTAAAAGTAGTAATAACAGTAAACAATATTGTGATCCTACAAACTCTGTGCTAATATCCATAGTAATTATCCAACCCAAATAGCCGTGGGGCTGAATCTGCTTCGTGGATCAGAGCTGAAATTGTATTTAAATGTCAGAACGTGTTTGTAATAACTCTTTATCTGTGCAACATCCCAGTGGAGCGGGGGGAGGGGCTGACATTTACGAGTCAGATCCATGAAATGACAGCGGCGGCGATGAGATAGCGGAGAACACAACGCTGTAAACAGGAGGAGGTAATGGAAGGGTTAATGGACGAGCGGCCGGGGACTTTATGGTATGTTTAATGTCTCATATTAAAGCTTTAACGTCGCTGTTGCTGCGGTAGAGACTGGACCAGGTTGTGTTATGTGAAAGTAAGTTTAAGAGCACGACGCTACGCTACACAAACTCAAAGTGTTATGTGGAAAAATAGGTAAATAAAGCTAAAATATGTCACTTTTCTTTCTTTGTCTCCGAGGTGTTAATGTTCCGCAGTCTGGCATTAAAATATCTTGCATATATCAAGTTACAGTTGTATTAGCCGCTAAAATAGACCTTGAAAAACATGCAGTGTCTCCACAGATCTGACTTGTAACATGATTATCGTCTAACATTCAATGCAAAATAATACAATTTCTTTGGAGATATTAGAAGAAAATGTACATAGCACAACTTTAAAATTATGAATGTATATTTTTAGGATGTTTTTAGCAATACAAAATCTGTAATTGTATGAATGCAAGATAAGTTTAATGCCATGGAGACGAGGAATTAAATGTTCGATATTCCTTGAAATGGATCTTCTGAGCTTCAAGTCATGTTAGAACAAATGTTAAGATGAAAAAACTTTCTTCAACCTTGTGATGTGGTAAGACAGGAAGTGCTCCACTGTGTTTTTAATCTCCACACACCTTCACTAGAATCATTTGGATCATTTCAGCCCTTTAATAGCCAATCTTTACCATACTAAAGGTAAAAAGTACTGCGTCGTGACATCACAAGGTGGAATAGAGCAGAACATTTTGAGCTTTGGCAATGAAAACAGATTAATAATAAAAGATTCAACAAAACACAACTCGGAGTCTGTTTTTGTTGACATTATAACATGACTTAAAGCTCACAAGAGTCAGTTTTGGTAAAATATCGGCCCTTTAATGCCCAACTTTGGAACATTCCAGCCAAATGTGATTAATTATCAAAAACAAACTTAAGATATTCATAAATCACATTCATGCTTTTCTACTTTGTCCTAGTCCTAATCTAATCTTACGGACTTAAGACTTAAATTCACGCGTTTTAAATAACAAATTATGCTGAACAAAGGCTTCCCAAAATCATAAAACGCTCTGGAAATTGGTAATTATTCAAAGTAAAAAGAGACAAATATATTCTTGTGTTTTATAAACGCCACTAACACACTCGAGGCACTAAACCTGAAAGAGGAGAGGAGAGTTTGGGCTCCGCTGCTCCGTAAGCACCTTCTCAGTGTGGAGCAATGGGAAACCTGCAGTGTAATCTCCTCTAAACACTTCTATTAAAACCAGTAATTGTTCTTCCTTTAAGCAGCCCTCACACTAGAACAAAACAGGCCCACTCTACCTTAACATCCAACTGGAGGTAACAAAAAAAAACTAAAAAGAACTCTAAATTTGTGACAAAATGAGAGCAAAGATGTGACGGATCATTGTCTGGGCCCATCCAGACTTCACAGCAGGAGCTCGGAACAAGGCAGTGTCTTTAAAGAGACACTCGGAGAGGCGCTTTCCTTTTCCAAATGCTTCTAAGGCTGCCATTTGACTGGGAAAACCAAAGCCACAAGCACTATTACAAATTAAGCTTGTTCCCAATCTGTGCTGGGAATAGGGAAATGTGAATGCGTTCTGCTCACTCTGAACTAATGGAAGCTGAGGTGCATTTGCTCTACACATTTAACAGGACTTGGTTTGATTGAGGAACAAAGAGTCAATCACTATTTCATCTTTGCACAGTTTCTCTTCTTGTATATAACTAAGAGAGATATTTGTATTACTATGTTTCTATATCTCTTATTTTTTATCTACATTTATATAATTATGTTTAATTTAACAGTCATATATTACACAAAATGAACTCTTATGAGCTTTAAAACATGTTAGAATGTTGTTACTTCCTCAAAAACAGACCTGGAGTTGTATTTCGTTTCATTCACACTCGTTTGTGTAAAACTATTATTAGTTTGTCTCATCCCCAAAGCTCAAAATGCTTTGCTCATGAGATGGCAGTTTTCAAATCAGCAGCTACTTTTTTACCTTTAGTTTGATAAAGATTGGAAGTTCCAGGGCTGAAACATAGAACTATGATTAAATCTGGAAGATAAATCCAGGATGGCATCATATTGTTTTCAGAGGCCTGTGCTCATTGGTGCACGATTGTAAAAAAGATTTTTACTTCCGCATTTACTTCTATTTTCAGCCCAACACTGCACAACGTTTGACATCAGAAAAGCTGAGAGGCACCTGTTGTGGCACCATGAGAACTGCAGGCTCACAGCAGGGCTGGGCTAACTCTTACAGAGATCTTAAGATCTCTTTTAGGCGCTATGATTAAAAAAAAAAAAAAAAATTCAGAAGGTA
>KN492816.1:0-19548 GCA_000787155.1 Scartelaos histophorus
TTGTGACAAATGCACGTGGCTGATTGTGGTGGTTGATGTAAATTCTTCTTGGTCAAAACCAAGCCCCGGGGTCTAAAAATGGCCGCCCATTCAAGTGAACCGAGCTCAATGGCGCATGACGCCAGATTAGCCTAGCCCGGCTAGGTACTTTCGGCGACCATGCTCTTTTCTCCCGCAGGCACACGCGAATGCACGCGAACGCACACACGGAGCACGGGCTCGCGAAGCACGTGATCGTCTTCGACCAATCAGAGCGAGAGGAGCTAGAGCGGGGCAGAGTGTATGTAGCCGGAACTAACGATTAAAAGGTGTTTTTTTAAGACAACTGAAGGATTTTGAGCTGAGAAAAAGTTTATGATCTAAAAATAGGTAAAGTTGTAGGTGTCCTATCAGCCGAACACGAGCAGTTTGTGATTTTTCTCTATGAGAAAAATCCTTGTTCAGCCCATGGGATTTTTTTCACTGTAGTACCAGTGAGTGGCCACTACGTCAACTGGAGTCAGCTACAAGCAGCAATACCCTATCCAGTTATTTTAATAGATCCATGGTCAAAACAGACTTAATTTCTTCAGCTGCTTTAGCTTGGGTCCGGGCTGTGGTTAAGGGCCCCTCCCACAAATTTTATTGCAGATTTGCATGAATCTCTCAGGCCACCAGGTTCATTAAAAAAAACAAGGAATTCCGCGAATCTGTGGAAAAAGCTCATGTCTGCTTATTCTATACTTTGATATTTTTGCAATTGAAATGTACGAATGTGTTGCAACAAATAAACTGTACCATTATTATTTATGTTTTTCATAGCAACACGAATTTCTAATTTTGGTTCCCGGATTTTCTCATTCAAACTTAATTGATCTGAGTTACAATACCAGTTCAAACCATTAATCCCAGTCTTGATTTCTCCCATACATTTCAGTCTATTTTTATCTGTACGTGCATGTGAAATGGGACAGAAAATCACTACATCTCCAGTCAATAGTGTCTGATCTCACAGGGGGCCAGAGAGCATGAAGCCAGAGACCAAAAATAGCAGCTCTCCTTCATCACCACTTCCACTACCATTATGCACCTCTGCTGTGTATCCACTGGACACAACACTCAGCTCTACCAGTCGTGACCAGTACACAGACTCTAATACAGGACACACAGGGAGAGGAAGAGGAGGAGGAGGAGGAGAGGGGACAAAAACGAAGGTCTATTTCAGCACAAAGAACGCCATCTAGTCCTTTTGACAGAAATCAGGGCAGCTGTTATATGGTGGTGGTGGTTTGACGTCCTGTGCAGAATAGGAAATGGAGCAAATCAGAATATATTATAGACAGGGTGAAAAAGTCAAGATTCTTACAGTGTGACCGTTTTAAAATTGAAATAGTTCAACCAGCTAGTTCAGACCAAGGAAATGAAATATATTTTTTAATGTTAATGCATAATTAATATCAGTAATGTTAAAAGATGGGTTTCAACTTCCCATTACAGTGAAATATAGTCTAGTCTCTATAGCTTTAGACAAATGGGAGTTAAATATGTAAAGACTTGATTGTCGCAATCAGGAAAAATAATGTTTAAGCTTTTAAAAATAATTTGTGCAATGATTACTTGAGATATAAATAAAAGCTACATAAAACATTCTGCCATACAATATTTCTTAGTTTTTAGGAAAGTATAGTGTATATCTTTAGTCCCTGCTTTGGTATGGATTGATATCTGGTATCTGTCTATACATAAAGATCCTACGCAAAACTAACTCTAGCTTTAAGCCATGTTAGCATGTTATTACCTCTTCAAAAACACACATTGTGCTTTTGTTTCATTCACAGATATTTGAATAATCCTTTAATATTAGTCTGTATACATCTCCAAAGCTCAAAATGCTCTGTTCCATCTTGCGATTCATGGAGCGGTAGCTTTAACCTTTTATTAACTAAAAATGGGCAATTGCAGAGCAGAAAATATCCATTTCTATTAAAGGTGTGTAGGGTTTAAAACACAGTGGAGCCCTTCCTATTACCACATGACATCACAAGGTAGAATAGACTGTTTTCAATTTCAGAGAAGAACTCTAAAAATGTAGGGTTTGTGTGAATGAAACAAAAAGAAACTGCGGGTATGTTTTTGTCTTTGTACACAGAACCTAAAATAGCGGAAAGATGGGCCCTTTAAGACATATTGGACTTACATTTGTCCTTGTAGACTTTTTTGTCCACAGTGAGTAACATACATCAATATTTTGAAATCACTCTAAACTGCTCTCTTCTTTAAAACAAACTCACAGCTCGTGTTAGTTTTGCTGAATGATACAGAATAAGTCTGATATCGACTGTGAGGTTCAAATGGAGAGACTCGCTCTGGTCCTCACGTGAACAATGGATCAACAATATGGCTGCTCTGTTTTTCTCCCAGAGCCGATCGTTTAAACAGGATATTCTTAGCAAAGCAGACAAGACACGCGCCACAGTGGTACTCAGCGTGGTGCATCCAAATGGAGAAAATAGAGTCAAGTCTTCGATGTGTCAAAGAAAAGAGGCCTGCATGAAATATTGACGCTCCAACAGAGGCTCTGGAATAATACAAGAGATCCAGGGCAAAGAGACTGCACGCTATCTGAACAGAGTTTAACAAATGACACTTACACTTCAGTTTGTAATAAGTTTTTCTATTGAAAATCAGTTCATATACGCCTGGAAGGAAGGAAGTGCTAGCAGACAGAAAAGGCAGATTAAACCGACCAGTCACTCCATGCTTTATCCTCACTTCTGTTGTGTATAAAATAATCTTAAAAAATATATAAAGACAAATCCAAACTTTGGTCGACGAACACAAAGAATTTTCACAGTAGTAATCATTTGTAATAAATATAGTAATAATATAATCTGTACACGTGCAATTCAACTGATGTATAGAGCTGATTAGAAATGTGCTGAGAAACATTCAGCAACTTTGTGAGCTGACACCAACCCACATGTCCATAGTGTACGACTGTACAAGAGTTTAAAATTAAATGCTGATCCTATTTAAATATAATCTACTTAAATGTTATATTAGATGAATGTGAATAGATTGTCTTAAAATCATTATCAAATTATTTGCATAAAATAATGACATGGAAAATTGCGACTATTTATATTTATATATTTTTAAATAGGGTCACCATTTAATTCTTTTTGTGCTGGATGTTTTGCTGGATAAAGAAGGTTTGCACATGTGTGAAGGAATTGCGGGTATAGGACACTGACGTTAAAAGGATCGTTATTACAGCCATGGAATTACCCATTTATACTGTACAAATTGTAAAGGTAGCCGTTAAAAAAAACAGTGCTTCATGACATCACAAAGTGGAAAGAGCATTTTGAGCTTTGCAGATGTAGACGGACTAATAATAAAATGTTACTCAAACATGAGTGAATGAAACAAAACACAATTCCTGGTATGTTTTTGAGGAACAGCATTATAACATAGCTTAAAGCTTAAAGACTCATTTTTGTGTAATATGGGACATTAAGCTGAAGAGGAAGCACAGAAGAGTATAGTTTTCCCTGTAGTTTTATGTCACATTTTAAGCAATTCAATTATGTTTTGTATTTCATCATGCTGAAGCAATCTAGTCTTATTTGTGTTTTTCATATAGTGCAATATACGTATACTTTGACTGATAGGCTGCCAAAAGACTAAAACAATCCCGAGAAAGAAGATTACATTTGTGTATATCAAAGATGGCCTTCCTTTCATTCAACAAAGCACACGTTGCAGAACAAGCAATTTCACTGTTCTCCTTTTTTCGCAAAGTCATCAGATCTCCATCACTTTGAATACAAACCTGATTTTTTCCCCTGAGACAATACCCTGACCCCAAAAATAACCATACTAGATCATTTTTCACTAAACAGCCCAAACTTCAAACTCGATATCTCACAATTAATCACTGCAAATGAACTGGGGACAGGCTATTACTGGGAGGAGAGAGAGAAAAACAATCTTCTGTAGTGAGATAAGCAATGAGCGACGCATAGCCGAGTCAGTCTATCCATGCCTTTCAAAGATATGAAACATTAGCACCGTCGGCACAGCAATTAGCAATTCAAAACAAAATATATCATATCGCTCGAATGGTGAAAAGTCCTCAAAATGTTTCCTATAAACAGGAAGTGGACGTAAATATAAAGAGGAAGATGAGGTAACCAATGACGACAGGTGAGCTCTGAATTAATGTTGGACGCCGTCAAACGCTGATAGGGCGATTCTGAGTGAAAGGACATTTAATTAACTTGGGAGAAGAGGATGCAGGTTGAAGAATTTAAATTTGTGTGGGAATAGCGGTGAAAACGTTTAAAATGCATGAGAGTTATACATTTAAGGATTAGCAGCAGAGTGGGGGATGATGGGAAATGAAGTCTTACATATGGATGAGTTTAGGGACAAGATGGGCCATTTATGACAGAAACATTAAACACTGGAATTTGCCCTATAGATAAAACTGAATTGAATTGCTTACTCAGATTAGTATATATAAATGATGAATATTATCTGATACTGTCTGCAAATAAAAATATGTACAAGTTTGTTTAAAATTTGTTGAGCGTGTGGACAGGTGATGGCGTGTGGGCGTGTGTTAATTTATTTTAATTTGTATTATTATTTTTGGTCTATGTTGGTTTGTTAAATATTAAAATAAATTAAAAAAATAAATAAAGTTACCAAAAACCTCAGTTAGACACCTTCATAGTTTATAGTATTCTAAGCAAAGCCCAATAAATTAAAAATAAAATGTATTAAAACTTAACATAATTCATGATAACACTAGTATGGCGGTTTATAATGGGTTGTCTCATCATTTTAAAGTAATCGATCAGTAACTTCTATTTGTCCCTGAGGAGCAATTAAAAAAATAGTTGTCAAATACATGGCTAGCAATGACTAAATTCTTGAAACAGCTATTATGCTTTTGTTTTTATTAATAATCTTAATTAATTAGATAGATGCAGCAACAATACATACTAAAAACAAAAGTGAAGCATTATATAGCCATATTTAATTATTTCATTCCAACTGATTCCATCTAAATAAGCATGTAAAATTAACAGTATTGCTATAATGTATTAAAATAGCATAATTTCTCTTATTTTATGTAACTGACAGAGAAGCAGATTATATTCTATGTTTATAACTACCCACGCCCTCTGCCTGTCCCCTATCACCTCCTCCCCGTTATAGTAATCATTATGGATATATACAGGGAAATGCTAACATGACTAAAGCTCCACAAATGGATCTGTGCAATGGGGGAGATCTGCTGAAGTCACTGCACCAGGGTTTGACAGCACTAACCATTAACCAACTAACCAAACGTAACTCCACAACAGCACTGACACAGGCTTTAGATAAGAAAATATAAGGAAACAGCCATGTATTTCTATCTTAATACACCATATTTTATGTGGATTAAAACCAACCAAAACGTAAATTTATAGACAAAATCCCACAACTTAAAAGTGCATTGTGTAAGTTTCCAGGTGCAGGGTCTACCAACATGGTGATATTGTTGCTTTTTCTGGATTTTTTCACAGTATATGAATAAATCTATTTCTATGGAGACAAGCACCAAGCCAATTTCCAGGTCTGATTTGTGGAGAGGTGACCACACTTACAGTAAAATGCATATTTTCGAAGGCATTGTAAAAATACACCAACACACAGCTCTAACTTACATTTATAGTGCAAAAATACCTAGAAAAACAGGCATTCTGATTGTGAGCAGGGTTACTTCTCCACAGATCTGACCTGTAACTTGGTCAGGTTTGGTCTCCATGAAAGTAAAAAGGTTTAAAACCATATAGCAAAACATTCCTGACGAAGCAATAACAGCTCCATGGAGAAAAGCATTTGACATACCCTCCACCACAAAAGTTACACAATGCACCTTTAATTTAGTATTACAAAGGATATTTTTGCTCTTTGTTATTATAATATATTGTGATGTTTGAGCTGTCATGTCCAAATAATTTCCCTTATAAATCAATAAAGTTTGTCTAAGTCTAGTAACAGACTCAAACTCTCATTCATAAACATGTCCCTGACCTCTTTGACCTGGTGGAGGCGTCCGGGGTACTGGCTCTTCGTCCGGCGTGCAGCAGCGGGGGATTTGTGGTGCGTGATGGTGACGATGTTTCCGGGCGTCGCCATGGAGCTCAGGTGTCGCTGCGTAGCCGGGGAAGATGAGGGGGTGATGTGAGGGAGGAGGGAGTAGCTGCGTGTACGTCCTGAGCTGGAGGGGGCCTGGGAGACACAAAGACGAAAGCTAAAGATGGGCAAATCTATTAACTTTGTCTGTCTCCTGTGTTTTGAAGAAAGGGATAAAATAATAATAAAAGTAAATAAAAATAAATATATAAAAACTAAAGCATGTTTTTACACAATGAGGCATGGTAAAGTGTAATGGAATGGACTTACCTGTCCAGCTAGAACCACATGCTTTGAAAAAACTGTACAAAGATGAGTGGATCTGAAGCCGTATCCTGTCTCCCTGATTTCAGAGGCGTGATTGACAGACAGATTAACCAATCAGAGTGTCACATGGTTCACTCGTAGCAAAAAAAAATCTATATAAAGGACTGAGAAACAGTTCACTGAGTTTTAAAGAATTAACAATCAAAGCACCAAACTATTGCTCATTTCAAGTAAAAGAAGTTATATATTTTATTCTGAATGTTACGAGACTTCTGAAGAGGAGATGTCTTTGCCATTAGAGAGACACATGCTACAATGGCTGTGGTTAAACTGTCTCAACTTTGAACAGTTTATTCACGCTCTGTGGTCCAGTTCCTTCTACATTATGTTAGAATACCGAAGGGACTGTCTTCTCTGGTGTAGCGATTAATAAAAATGATTTATGATAAGAAGCAGGCAGTGCATATTACTGGGGGAAAAATTAATTTATTCTACTTAAAGAAAAATGTTAGGTGAGGCTTTAAAGGTCCTATATTACACAAAATTGACTCTTGCAAGCTTTTAGCCATGTTAGAATGTTGTTACCTCATCAAAAACATCCTTGGAGTTGTGTTTTGCTTCATTCATACATGTTTGAGTAATTCTGTATTATTAGTCTGTCTACATTTCCAAAGATCAAAATGCTCCGTTCCACCTTGTGATGCTATGTAGCGGTAGTTTTCAAGAAAAAGTTAACACCTTTTACCTTTTGTTCAATGGAAACTGGAAATACCAATCACAGCCTGCTACCTCTTTCTCTCAACCAATCACATTTCAAATAGCCATTCATATAAATCCACTTTCTCTCCACCCCCGCAGCCCCCTCAGCCTCTTTATCTCCTCCTCTTCACCACCACAGTCCATTCACCAAAGGGAAAATTTACACCAAACAAATACATCATACTGTCCTTTCATTGTATTGATATTTGCAGTTACATCACCTAAAATCAGATTAAATAGTCTCAAAACAAGGGGAAAAAAAAGGAAAAATGTATTTATACAGCCCATTTTCAGGAGTTTGTGATCGACACAGGCGTTCATGATCCTGTTTGTGTTTGATTTTCAACAAAAAGGTGAGAGGGACTTGTTTAACAGCAGAAACCAGCTCACCTGTTTTCGCATCAGCCGGTCAGTTCTTTGTGGTCAGATTGTGTTAAAACAAAGCTCAGATTAAGTTGAGTATCATGTCCCCAGCAAATGTTGATGAGACCAGCTGCAAAGTATTAATTTCTGCCATAGCGCAACAAAAAATTTACCTTACCCTTCTGGTCTCCTCTGTTTGAAATCCATTTTGAAAAATTATTCCACTACAAATCCTAACAGTAAAACCTCTCAGCTCTCAAAAGCCTCCAAAACACAATTACGTAAACGTTAATGAAAACTTCAACTATTATATCAAGCACTTCTTTGGTATCCTGCATTACCACATATACACACACATCAATGAACAAACACAAGACAACATTTCAAACTCACTCAGCGTTAAGTGCCTTCAGACCTGACAGTTAAAGTGCACTGGATTTATTGAGGATAGAATTACTTTGACATTGCTGGAGAAAAAGAAACCGTTTGTTGAAGGGTAAAGAACCATGTTGGGAACTTCAAAATTTTGATGTATTTTAGTGAGTCCATAGTCCACAGATCGGTGACCCCTGACCGGACATTGTCAGACACTTATCTCCACTTTTGACTCCACAAACAGACGGGAATACGGCTCAACAACTGCACGCACTGGTGTTTTCTGTAATAGAAAACTGGCACGGACCATCGAGGAGTGCCTGGAGGATTTGATTTGGTAGAAAGCTCAGATGTAATGCGCTCTCCTCTCACATAAGGCATCTTGATTACTTGTTTTTGTGTTTATTTATAATTTGCTTGTATTGGAAGTTTTATAATATTGATTGATGTTTTGAAGTAATGCAATATCAGAATTTAGAGTATAACAACTAAAAAAATACTTTAGGCTCATGGCTGTAAGTCTTCTGGCAGGTATTTTAGTGTCCGTATAGTCTAACAGCCTAGAGAAATACAAAAGATTAATCTTGCAAGAGAAAACTTGTATTAAAAGGTACAAAAATATGCACAGACACGATAATTGTTGAAATAAATGGATTTTCAACAGGCAAATTTTAAAATTGAGTTTGTATTGAACTTTTTTCAACATGTATTGCCTACAACGAATAACGAGAATGACTAAGATATTCCTATTTGAAAACATGATATTTGAAAAAATAGAAAATAGTTTGAATATTATGGGGGAAATATCTGTTCAAGAAAGTAAAAATTTCATGTGGGACTAAAAAACACTTTGGAAAATAAGCCAAAAAAGAAAGAAAATAAATTTGATTAGATTTAGAGAAGTTTAAAAATCAGCAGGTAAGGGCAGACGGTTGCACCAGATGACATTTTAACACAAAAGTCCAAAAAACATGCATAATAACTAATGATTTGTAGTACCATGGAGGTCAGAGGTACTACACAGAAAAAGTGGAGTGTTAAAATTGACTCTTACAGAATCAATTTGAACATTCTCAGGGTTTATATGAGTCCAATCTGTTCTAGAGTCAATTTAATATTTTTCAAAATGGTAATTAAGTAACACTGGACCAAAGTTCCTGTTGAACCCCAAAATCAAGAGTTATATTCACATTTTGAGAGTAAATGGATTACAGTTTGTAGGGTTATCGTGATTTAGCTAAATAACACACAGAGGTGTTTTTTTACACGTAAATTAATAAAGGCATTTTATTTCAACCAGTGAGTGCCTTGGATTTTTTGCATCTTTATGTACAAAACTGGTTCAAACTAGTCTTTTCTCACAGGAGTTTGAAGGGGGGGAGGCGGCGTTCTACTTATATCTCTATGGTGGAATGTACAGCAGTTGCCATGGAGATACTATGTACACATTAGGAAACACAGTCCAAGATTGTTTTATATTTTTTCTTGACTTTTCAGACAGATGTAAACAACACATCATTTCAGGAGCATGTGATGGACATGAGCTTCATAGTCCTGTTTAGGTGTTTGATTTTCAATGGCTAATGCTGGCTAGCTGACTGTAATGATATTTGAGAGAAACTTGTTTAACAGCACAAATAAGCTCACCTGTTAAAGTCAGACTTTAATCTGAGCTTTGTTTTAACAGCATCTGACCTTAAAGAACTAACAGAGCCTCTGACTATAGTGCCTCCAGTTAGCATCACAGCCCAGGGAATGTTTATGACCCCAGCTGCTGCAAAGTATGAATATACTGCGGTCACTGCTATATTGTACACTGCCATTTGATACTGTATGTATTTGGATAAACATGCAACAAAAAGACTCCCTCAACATTACAACCTCTCACAGCCCTAAGACAACAACAAAATCACGAATAAAAATAAAGTGCTCTTCAGGATAAGTTTACAGTGACATACAACCATAGTAAATGTTTTCTGAAACTTTCATGGCTGGGGTAATGATTAATCTGTTTTTAGACAAGAGTCCTGTTGTGCTGTACTATCTGAGGCCAACCCCAGCCATGAGTAAGCACAAAGAAACCAGGGACAGTGAAGATTTGTCCTTTGAAACTGGCACAGGGCCCAATGCTTTTCAATAAAATGGATTAAAAAGGTGCCAGGGCAGAAAGAAGAAATACACTTGTATAGATGGACGAATATAACAGATATAGCAGCATTGGTGGGAGGGACTGACTATTGGAATCAGGTCAATCACTCGACCTTTGGACAGAACCACAATGGATTACACTGGCAACTCAATGGACAAACAGTAAAAGTGGATTCAACCATTAAGTAAAGTGGAGCAGACACTACACTGATCTCGATAGATACATGTTATTAAATGTGTTGTGTTTAAAATATCTGGAAATACCAAGTTCAAAAAGTTTATGATACAGCAAAACCTTTATTTACTGTTTATCACTCTGCTTATGGTCAAAACTTTGAGTGTGTCCATTAGGGGTGTGCACAATTATCAGAATATTGAAATCGATATATCATAACAGTAAATTTGTTGAAGCAGCATCGTTATCATGGGCATTGATAAACCGTCAAGAGTATTTTGGGGTATTTTTATTGTTTTTTTTTGTGACCGCTCTACAATTCTGTTGCTTATTCAATAGAAGGAAACTTATTTATGCAATAGGCTTCACATATTCACTGTTTTGATAATTAAAATAGATGTATTTTGTATTAACTAAAATAAAGAAATATTGTTGCTAAAATGTATCTGGTTCTTAAAAAATGGCAATATATCATAGAGTATTATGTGTAATATATTGATTATCACATGCATCGCCATATCTTGATAAAGTTGTATGTTGAGCCATGAGTATCATATGAAATTATAAGGAACCCTGTGATTCCCAGCCCCGGTGTACATGGAGATAACTTTGAATACAATGTTCCACAGTGTGTTATTATCCATCAGTTTATCTATTTCCATGGAGACAAGCAGATGACACCATTAGGCCAAGTCAGTCCTGTGGAGAGGTGACTACGCTCTCAGTAAGAACGTATGTTTTTCAAGGAGCAATAAAAACATCTGAATTGGAAATATACAAACAGGTGGCATATCACCTTGCCATGAAAAATGTTTCAATATTATAAATTATAAGATTAACCTCAGAGATTAACTTCAAAATCATAACTCCTATAAGTCCCTAACTATATAAAAGTAGATATAATAGAAAAGTTTAACACGTTCAAGGGCATTTAAGGGCTCATATATTTCACAAACAATTTAATCTAAAGCTTAATTATAATAATTATAACACACATTTCATTAATATCCTTTAATTAGTCCTTTTTAAATCCTAATGCTTACTTCAGTCACCTGGCTTATTGGTGCATGTATCAGTGGATCTGCGTGGGTCTGAGTCCAAGGGTTAAGCTGTCATTTTCCAACACAAACAACTCATTAGTCACAATCACAGAGCACAGAGGTGGAGCCTTGTACTCAAATATAAACATGTGGAGGGTCTGTTGTTGCTGTAAAAGCTAATAATCCATGTTATTGACAGCACAGTAACTAGGGGTCAGTAACATGATCCTCAGATAAAACTGCTAATAGGGAACTGCTCAGTGGAATAGTTTCAGGGCAGATCCATGTGATTTAAAAATGGATATTACACAAAATGGACTCATTATAATCTTGTTACCTCCTCAAAAACATACCTGGGGTTGTGTTTTGTTTAATTTACACACGTTTGTGTAATTATTAGTCTGGCTACATCTCCAAAATTCAACATGCTCTATTCCACCTTGTGATGTCATGAAGCAGTAGTTTTCAGTTAAGTGAAGAGAACAATTCCACTACTACTATTTATATACAAAGTACTACTGCTGCTACCACTATTTCTCCCAAAAGTGTAACTACAACTACTAGTACTACTGCTACGATTACTGCCACATAATGACTGCAACTCAGACAACTACACTTGGATTTACAGCAAATTAAGCTACAATTCGATTTGTATATAATCTAGACAAAAAAATAATACAGCTATATGTAAATCAATGTTTCCATGAAAAAGAAATATATGGTTTTATTAAAAAGGTCCAACCAATATGTAACTTTTCTGGCTCCACTTCTCTTTATAGATATATGCTTAATGCCATACTGTGGCACTAAGCAAGCAGGCAGTGAACCCTTCACCATAAAAGTCACAGGGGATTTTAACAATGTTGATATGTTGATATGGTCTAATCTATTCAACTGTGTAAACAAAGGAGAGTTGGAAATGTGTATTGTTTAAAATTGAATTGTTTTTACATAATACATTAAAATGTGACCTCCCTCTCCCACACAACTTACACTACACAGCTCTTGTGATTTTAAAGGTCCTCATCAAAAACATACCCTGAGTAGTGTTTCATTCACATTTGTTTGAGTAATTGTGGTAGTTATTAGTCTCTCTACATCCCCAAAGCTCCAAATGCTCTGTTCCACCTTGTGATGTCACATAGTTGTAGTTTTCAAGTGGTAAATTTTACCTTTAGTTCAGCAGAGATTGGCAATTTCAGGGCTAAAATTATCCAAATGATTCTAGTGGAGGTGTTTAGAGTTCAAAAATACAGTGATCACTTCCTGTTTTACCACATGCTTCAGAACTCAGCCTAAATGTGGATTAAAAATGTGTGAATGAAACAAAACACAACCCTAGATATGTTTCTGATGAAAAAACAACATTATCACTTAGATCAGAACATAGCCTAATATGGGTCCTTCATACTGATTTCAAATAAAACAAAAATAAAAAGTATTTCATCCGCATTTTCCACACTGTTGAAACTGCTGTGGTCTGTGGATTGCTTCTCTCTCTCTCTCTCTCTCTCTCTCTCTCTCTCTCTGAGCTCTGCAGTAATTGGTCCTGTCTCTAGATCTGCACAGCTTTAAAGTGATGAAGAGACAATAGTAAGAGTCCAGTGAAGAAGCATAATGAACCATTCAAACCCAATGGTCTTGGAGAAATAGTTATGGCAGCTTGCATATTTGCAGCTAATTAGGTTAAGGATCATTATCTTAGTCATATAGCTGCATTTAAAGGTGAGCTATTTCAGAGACTGTGTAGGTGGTGATGAAGTTAGTTATGCATGACTTTTTGCCTTTCAAATTAAGGAATCTACCAAGAAAATGAGCCAAAACAGCAAAGAGACACAGAGATACAGAGTTCAGTTCTTATTTTGAAAATAAGAGAAAGAGCAGGGAGTGAATATTCATGTAACAAAATACAGATAGCATAACAACAAGCCTAACAACAAGAAGCAAAGAAGCAAAATTTAAAAGCAAAAAATGTGTAAATGTACAAATTTTAGTCATGATTAAAATTGCTGTTCCTATCAATTACAAAAACCTGTGAAATAAAACATAACAAAATGACAAAACGTTAAGTAAATAATATACTCTCAGAGGTTAGTACTAGTTTTCAAATAAACATTCAATTTTATGAGCCAACTACAGATTTTTCTCTTTATAAAGCAGCCCTAAAAAGTTTTCTTTTACCATAGAGAGATAATAGGAAGTTTGTCTCCAAGTTAAAACTATGTGGTTGTGCTGAGAATGTGTGAGCGGAGTATGACTCACCAGCCCCTCCTGTCCGCCCCCGGCTCGCTCCAAACTCAGGTGCTCATCAGAACCTTTCAGCTTCCTCACCTAAGCACACAGAAGGAAACTATCATACAAAACACGGAAGAAAAACATATTAACAGATACACAAGTACGTTCATCTTTTATTTAAAGGTGCACTATGTAACTTTTCACCCTGCGTTTCTCTATGATGTTATTGCTTTCCCTGGAATTTCATAGTTTATTTGGCATTAGATTTCTATGTCCATGTAGAAAAGCAGAAGATGCTTCCTAAATAAACTGAAGGGGTAAGTCCACTTAGAGTTAGAATGCATGTTTTCTACAGTCAAACTAATAAGCTACCGCAGGCATGGATCAGATAATTAGGAACTCAACATAAGAGTTTAGAACTAAATGTCCACACAAATTAATGCTTGTGAACTTTAAGTCATGTTATAATGGAGTTGTGTTTTGTTTAATTTACACATGTTTAAATAATCTTTTATTTTACTGTGTACATCTCCAAAACGGTGTGATGTCATAAAGCAGTAGTTTCCAGTTAACATCTACCTTTTGCCTTTTGTTCAGTAGACATTGGAAATTTCAGGTTTAAAATTATCCAAATCATTCTAGTGAAGGTGTGTGAAGTGTAAAAACACAGTGGAGCACTTCTTGTCTTACAACATGACATCCCAAGGTGGAACAGTGTTTTCTGTCTGAGAGAAGAACACAACCTAAATATGGAGGGTTTGTCTGTTAAACATGTGAATAAAAGAAAACACAACTCCAGGTACATTTGTGATGAGGAAACAACATTCTAAAAGGTCCCTACACACTACAGGATTTTTAAAAGTGTGTCAAAAAGCGCACTCTAGCCACAAGAAGAACCTTATGAGACTTCAAAGACTTCAGGGGGATATGGCTGTAGAGCACAGGATATAAAGTTGTGAGTGCACAACCACTCGCTTTGAGACTTAAGTGTTCAAAAGATCTGAGCTCTGCACTTCGAGTTTAGTTTATTGTCTATTACTGTAGCATTGTTGATGTTTGATGGTTACGATCTGACAGTGGCATCACACATGAGGAGCGCAGCGGCTTCAAAATCCCACATGAAGACAAAATGTTGGGTCACACCTCCCCAAACTCTGGGGTAAGAAATTGTAGCCAAAATTGGGGAAATTAGGCTATAGTGTGTAGTGGCCTTTACAGATCAGACAAAAACATAATATGAGACCTTTAATAGCTGCAGTTAATGGACTCAATCTATAACCTAACACAAGCAAACACAACATTCGAATGCCTCTTTAAAAAAAAAAAAAACGAAAAAAAAAACCATGATGACATTATCAAATTCAAGAATGAACTCAACTTATTATAAGTTTTGCAGCCTAAAACTATTCATCAGTTTTCGGTATCCAAACATGTCAACAACAATGCTCGCTAAAATAACCTGATTCGTATGCATGTGCCTGCCTCCTTAGTCGCAAACATCTCCTGCTCAGTCGGGGGCTCAAGATTGCAGCATAACTTTAAATCATTATTCCTCTCTTTCTCTTTTTAGCTCACGGTTTATAGGCACGACCCCAATACATCCCACATAGAGACAGACAGCACAAGTGTAACTGACTAATCCCCCAGGCCCAAAATCCCAAACCTTAATCCAGTCAGGATACGGATAGTTACTATGACAGCTGTACCACCACACAGGATTTGAATGCTATTTTGGTGTTGGTGACTGGTAAAGTAGACAGAAATAGTGATTCTTAACATACATTAATCTCAGCATTGCCTGCAATATGAAGAAAATTGCTGTGAAAAATATATCATTTTAGTAGAGTATTAGTATTGTAGTATTAGTGTAGTGTTTTCAGTAGGTTTCAGTGTTAGAATATACAATTAAGATTTGTTGTTAAATTAAGGAGATGCTTTATATAATAATTATGATGAAAATGGTGAGCCAAACTTATCTTTGCAATTACATAACTAGCTGTGTGCAGTAATACAGTTTTACCAAACTGAACTAGTCGTGGTTGGTTACTAACACAGACTGTATAAAGAAGTGGACTAAGGGAGTGTGAAATCACCAATGGTGTTTGGTTCTAGTCAAATGAAGCTCATCAAGGCTGGCAGTTATATGGGTGAATTTGGAGCAGAGTTCAATATTTGGAATTAGGACTGAAGCATTGCAGCAACCAAAGAGCAACACTGTCAATCAAACCTCTTGCTAATGATTGTGGGAGTGGCATTGGGGAAAGAAGGCACCTGATTGGTCTGTCATTAATGTTCATATCTTGATTTACAGAGAAAAAAATGAAATAAAAACACCAGTGGGTTAATATGAACATTTTAAGACCAAAATGACGAGTGTGACAGCAGCAGGAAGGGCAATAGTTTTTCAATAGAAAGTGAATTGGAGCCAGAGTCGATGGAGGTAGAAGTGCACCCATGCTCACTTACTATTTTGAACATGGCGGCTAACAGGCTAGCTCTGTCCATTTATAAATAGAGTCTATGGTTACTAGCAAAACAAAGTGTTAGAATAATTGTGTATTTTATCCCATATATTCTATAATCATATGTTAGAAATGTATGTGTTCTTAATAACCTCTTTGTGCTTGGACTGTGTACAGTTTGGCCTTCACTTGTTTTGGGAACTGAAAGATAATGTGATGTCTTCTCTCAGACCAGACAGAAACAGCAGCACCCAAACTCCTGAGTGCAGATGGCGTACAAGGACAGCAGCCAGATATTAACCACACAAATCTGTGCCATGCATAATTGTGTACGATGTTATCACTAATTTTCCCCCAAACTTGAGAGTGATAACATCCATTCATTGTAACTAGGGACTTTCTAAATAAAAGGGAGGAGACAGCACTAGGCCCCTTCAGAGTGGATTGAGATTGTAACTGAAGTGGCGCTCTCCGTTTGCTTTCCTCGCGAGTAACTGAATAATCTCTTGTCTTTCTTCCTGTATTTTACAATGTTTAGGTGATCTTAAACCTAACACAATGCAATGTTACAGTTACAGCAACAGTACATATTTATAGTCTAAAATATGTGCATGTTGTTTTTCATTGCTTTGCCCTCTAAATTATTATTTCTTTTACGTCACAAAATGGCAGAGTGTCTACTGTACTTGACATTTACACATGACTCATACCATTTTAATTGGTTTCGCTGTGATTAAACTTGGTGTTAATTGTTGTCAGTGGAGACTTGGGATTTGACTTGATGACTTGTATTAGTGCATCTGTTTGTGTGCTGTTTGTGAGGACGAGAGACAGTCGAAATGAGAAAAGCTCAAATTAAAATGTAAAAGTGAATTATGGTGTTATAGTGGCATCTCAGCACAATCAACCCACAGTCATGGCTATATGTATGAGTTATTCCTGTCACAAGAACACATTTTGAAGTATGATATATTGTAGAAAAATATATAGATACTATTTAAACCAAACCGTAAAGCAGAATTATGCTAAAAAAAATTCTAAATGTAAAATATTGTTAAAAAACATGAGTTGGTTAGTTGAAGGTATCATCTAGCCATGGCTATAGATTTCACTAATATAGGCAGATCAAACATCCAAGTCCTAGTTCACTGTTCTTGGGTTACAACCGACTTTGCAGCTGATGTTATCAACATTCTCTTGGGGTGTAATGCTAACTGTAGGCTCTGCTCTGTCTGAGGCTTTGTTTTGACTTTAATTTGAGGTTTATTTCCACAATTTGTCCATAAAGAACTGACTACAGGCTGCCACACAAAGACTACAGGATTTTTCAATTTTAAAAGATTTTTAAATGTGCGTTAAAAAACCACACATCACAGACATGAGGAGAACCTTAGGAGACTTAAAATCTCTGATCACAAAGACTGCAGTGGGATATGTCAGGCCATAAAGTTGTGAGCGCACCTTGCGTCAGCTGTTTCCTGTCTAGAATAAACAGTTTCGTGGACTGGGTGTCATTATTTATTTCTATGGATAATGTGGTTGAGATGCTGCACTTTAAACTTACCACTTTACATGAGGTGAGTAATAAAGTCTTTATTTTCACAATATCCAGAGTTTGTATGATACTCTGTTTATCGGCTTAAGTTTTCAGACAATTTAAAACTTTTTTGTTAGATCACCCTCCAGTGTCATAATTATCATCTAAAAACATTTTCTAACTTAGTTTGTTAAGTAAGGACAAAACATTTAAGTCAAAGTATTACCATAGTACGTGAGGTGAACTGAGTAAAGAAGAAGAGCTGCTAAGGATGCTGCATTGCGAAATCAAATTGTTTTCAAAATGTCTGTGGTTTCTGGCACAGACAGAGGGGAGTCAGCTGAATTACAAATGTATAGTGAAACACTGTTGTGAGAAGGGACATTTCACCACTTCTTATTTAAATCTATTAAAACCTTAAATTGTGGTTTGTGTTGCTGTTGCCAAACCCATATTTAATGTATTCATGTCATCTGCATCGTATCCAGTCAGCTGAAAGACTCCAAGACCAAGAAGCACAAATCCAATCTCGGCTGGATCATTTCTGTTTAATCCTCCCTGATACTTCACACTGTGCTCTTTTACGGGGTTAGTCCACAGAAATCTCTTCAAATATTGGACGATGACACATTGAGGAAAGGGACATTTAAAAGTGAAACCCTAACCTTTACAACTACATGAACTCAAGGCAGATAAAAATTTGCAAAAGAAAGTTCGTAGTACCACACCACAGATCTGACCAGCCATTTGGCCTTGAAGCATCAGCTGTTTGTTTTATGGAGACAGACACGTTTTATGCCATGTTGTGAACAGTCCAAACGAAGCAATCACAAACTCCATGGAGACAAGTAGGTGGCAGACCTTCCAAAAGTAAAGTTACATAGTGCACCTTAAATATGTTGGATCTTTCAGATTTCTGTAATTAGGCAGTATGAACATTATTGGTTAGCAAACAATGATCCATTTTGAGACACTTAAACGTAAATGGTTAGTAAAAAGGTTGCTATATAGGTTGGTATGGGTGGTTGGTATGGTTTGGGGCTGTGCAGGGAGTTGGTTGGTATACTTCGAGGCAGTACAGGGCGGTATAGTTTTGGGGTGGTACAGGGGCTAGATGGTAGAGTTTGTGGTGGTACAGTGGTAAAGGGTGGTATCCTTTTGGGGCAGTACAGGGTGGTATAGTTTTGGGGTAGTTCAGGTAGATGGTAGAGTTTGAGGTGGTGCAGAATGGTAAAAGGTGGTATGGTTTTGGGGTATTACCTTGGCACTGCTGTCTGAGTGGCGTCTGGCACAGGCCTGGAGCTGACTGATCCAAAACTGCTGCTCTTTGGCGTCAGAGGCTGTGGACAGAAGCAGAGCCGAGATAATGAGTTTAGACTGAATAGTACAAGCTCAACACAAACACAGGAGCAGGAATCAGTGTCAGGCCAATGCACTGCTCCAACAGAAGACATTTGTCCTCTGTATGTGAACTTATTATGATAAACAACTATTTAGAGGCAGTTTCCACCACAATAAGGAGCAATACAGGGAAAGTTATAATGGCAATATCAGTGCACTAGAGAAGTTATAGTATTGTATTACACACTTTGAAATTACAACAGTTTAAATGATTCAGCATAACTAAATGCGCTTTACAGTTAAATTTAAGTAAGCTCTCTATCAAAAATATGATCTTACTTCCACTCTTGAAAAATATATTTAAATGAACTATACAATGGCAATGTGCATACTTTGGTACTATAAAGGGGTAGCACTATTTTAAGTAGTAGACATAAGGAAAGTACTATTAATAGTAATAGCACAATGTCACAAGAAGGCAGACAACATTTCATATTAAAATGTTGTCTTCTTTCCACTCACATTCAGTGCGCTCACATTAAACCTTTATTAAACTCTTCTCTACAAATACCAGTTTTCTACCAATCTTACAATCATGCAATCTTCTAGTCCAATCCTATCATAGTATCAATGGTCTTGTTTTTTTTTTTTTTTAAATGAGGCTAACATGAA
>KN492817.1:0-13840 GCA_000787155.1 Scartelaos histophorus
ACCTTAACGTTTTTGGCCTTTTGGCTGAAAATGTATAGGGCCCCACAGCTCTGCTCCCATAGTCACCAAAAGAAAACTACACTGAATCTAGAGGTTTCAGTCAGTGCATTTTAAACTTTATTTTTGGTTTAAAATGTCTCTCAAAATACTGATGTAAAAAATCATGTTTTGACTAGTCGACTACTGAAATAATGGTTAGCTGCAGCCCTGTATTGAGCATAGTCCCAACTCAATGGATCCAGTTTGAAAGATGCTTCAGATGGAGACAACACATTTCTGCAAAAATAATCAAAATCAATCACAGCCTTTGATTTTAACGCCATTATTTCTCTACGTCTCGAAAGCAACATTTCACAAAGTCTGGTTTCTCCCTTATCTTTCTAATAGGGAGAGTTCATTGTTTTGTTGCATTGACGGAAAGACTAAATTTATGAGCCTCAAGTTCAGATAATAGCTAATGATCCAAAGCCTCCTTCATCACCCCGGGATCTTCTGTGTACGAATTATAGGAAGCCATTTTATGTTAATGTTTTAAAATATTGTATCATTTATAAAGCTTGATATCATAATCCATTAAAGCTATTGATCTCTGCAATTTCACGTTCTAATTTACTCGGGGCTCATTTTTTATGCTTGATTTATATAGTTTATGTGGTTGTGCTAGATAACTATTAAAAATGTGTTTTGGGCTCAGACAGTTTGTGTTATAATTGGACAGTCCCACTTGAATAGAAAACACTTTAGTCCACCTTTTTTTTTTTTATAAATGTTACTTTGAAAATGCATTATAAAGAAACTCTTACAAATTGCACAGCATACAAATAGAATGCTGGGATCTGATATCGCCGCTGATATGGAAAAATATGCTGCATCAGATATCGCTTCCACATATCGGTTCAGTTGATATCAATAAATTGATGTAAAAGGACCATTTACTGGTTTTTATTGGGTTTTAAAGTCTCGTAATGTTTGAACTTTTATTTACTCAAAGTTGTTTCAGGGTTACTTGAGACAAAAATAACAGCTGCATAACACATTTGGCTGTTTTGTCATTTCGTATTTTAATTTTAAGGAAATAAATGCTGTTTTCTGTCTCAAATTAGTCAGCTCAGTTCATTTGCCATTTGCGGTATTAAAAAAAACGACAATTTTATTTGAATTTATTCATAGAAACCCCCTTGAGATGCAGCTTCTCGTTTTCAAGGGGGACCAAGAACTTACAACATACAGTTACACACACATAGTACCAACAACACACAAAACAAACTAATACATACATATACAGGACAATTTTGCTCACCCGTCCTTTATAGGTTCATCTCATAATCATAATCATAAACATAATCACAGTGTTAGTATGAATCAATAGCAGTGACTCAGTTTTCAGGTAAGTCTAAAGGAACCAAGAGAAGTTAGAGTTTGTTCCAGTCTTAAAGCCTTAAAGCAAAAGGACCCCCGACCCGCCTCCTTACGCATGGGAGGTACAGTAAAAGTTATATACTGAGAGTGTCGAAGAGAGTAGTTTGTAGTAGACTGGGCAAGAAAACATTTCAGATATGATGGAAAGTCAAAATAAATAGCTTTAAAGACAAACTGAAATTACTGTCTACTACTACTTTTTCTGGCTGCAACCAGTCGAACGGATCACATTACTCACAGTGATGAGTCGTATATGGACAATTTAAGATTAATCGACATAATGTGTTGAACAATACATGTAATGGTTTAACATGTATATTGTAGGTATCAGCATAATCGATTACCGTTTTTTTTCGGGCTATAAAGTGCACCAGATTATAAAGCGCAGTATCAAATAATATGTCAGTTGTGTCGTTGTCCACACATAAGGAGCATCAGATTATAAGGCACAATAAGAGAAACAAAACACGTGTCGGATAAATCGAACTTTATTCAGGTCATTTACAATAACTCTCAGTTGTAGCTAACACAAAAATACAAGTTTAACAGTTGGTGATTT
Source organism: Scartelaos histophorus (assembly GCA_000787155.1). Lineage (NCBI taxonomy): Eukaryota > Metazoa > Chordata > Actinopteri > Gobiiformes > Gobiidae > Scartelaos > Scartelaos histophorus. Next base: position 1,979 of record KN492817.1, read on the forward strand.
GGGCATCAAACATGCCCGGATCCCTCTCAACATTGTTCAGTTTTAACACTAAAATACAAAACCTGAAATCTGCATGGTAATGGTGGCATTTTGGGTCCTTGTACAGCACATGGCAGAACTACCGGTATGTTGCACAGTCGCCCTATATGTCGCCAACATATTACACCTCCTGACTCGCCCACTAATACGTTATTAGACTAATGTGGACAACATCAAATCGGTTGGAGGTTAAACACAACCAAAGGTCATACATAAGGCCACTGGATTATAAGGCCACTGTGGATTTTTGAGAAAATGTCATGATTTTAGATGCGCCTTATAGTCCAAAAAATACGGTATAGGCCGGATAAACTGAGAGATTATCCTCTTTCTTGCTTTTTGTGTGAAGCAATTTGCTGACCTTTAAAAAAAGGTGAGAAGCCCATAGTGCAAAGCATTCATACACACATTCAAACAGAGAAATAAAAACATAATAAAAACACAAATCACAATCACCATTACTTAGCCATCATCATACGTAAAGCTGCAGTATCAAAATCAGTATTGGAACAGAAAATGCTGGACTGATGTATCCAAATAACAATTTAAAGTTAAAAGGTTCACTGTGTAACTTTTCAGGTGAGGTGTCCGCTACATATTTGCCCGAATACACATCTCATCGCTTTTTCTGGAATGTCCCACATTCTTCATGACTTTATATTTTCTGATTATTGTTATAATGACGTTTCCTCATTAAAAACATACCTAGAGTTTAGTTTTTTGTTTCATTCACACACACATTTACACATTCTCACTTTGTTCATGTTCGGGTTTTTAAACTCCATAAACATTTACTTGAATAATTTGGATCATTTCAACCCAGGAATTGCTTGAAATCTACAGCTACATGACGCCTCAAAGTGGAACAGAGCATTTAAACAGACTAATAATAAAGGGTTACTCAAACGTGTGAATGAAACAAAACCACTCCAGATATGTTTTTGATGCGCCAATGACATTATGACACAGGTTAAAGCTCACAGGAATCCATTTTGTGTAATACAGGACCTTTAAATAACTGGAGAAACATTTAGCATTTTTAAATGTCATCTTTTCAGTATTCAGGGAGCAACAAGTCTCTTCAAAAACGAGTGGCCAGTATTACAACCCGTTATTTCTTCATACTAGCGTAGTGAATTTGGGGACCATTTGAACTTATACTGGTATTGAACAAAGACTTAATTTTGTGTTTTGTTCCTTCTTTTGATCCAACAAATTGAAATCGGCCTCCCCCACGGCTGACCTGCGAGCATCTGGGGACACAAGATAACAGTACTCATAGTGTTTGAACAATGAGAGTTAACCAGCAATTGAAGCTCAAAATGGATTAATTTCATTGCAAATTAACTCCAAATTCCTGCGTTATCTCTGGTGTTCATTGAGGATTTGGGCTTTCTCTCCTCTTTCCCACACATATGACTTTGTAAAACTCTATATTCTCTACGGTTTGATATACTGATATTTAATTACGTTGACAGTCCAAAAAATGTTTAATTATGAGTATTTGATGAATTATTAGCTGAGGTCTAAGTCATATTTGAAGTAAAGATACTTCAAATATTAGATAAGTATATTAAATGAATAACTATTTAAACATGAAACCATAAGCTTCTCCTCTTTGAAGTAGCTTATGGTCAGGTCAGTTACGAACAGAAACTAAACCTATAGGCTTTATTAAGCTGCTCTAGGAGATAAATTACTGGGGAAAGTATGACAACTTGAGCACTGTCCTCTGCTCTCCTACTGTTAAGAATATTCAATTGTTAAATCATTTGTAGTCTGTTATTTGCTATTCACATGTCCCTTGTCCCACTCCCCTGTTTCAGATGCTGCTGTTCCAGTTTGGACCGCGGTGCCCCCTAGTGTCCAGGACCTGGACCCCTCCCTCCTTCATGTCCTGGATTAATCTGTCCTCGTCCTGTTAGATCAGTAGTTTCCTTCTGCCAATAGCTTTGGCCTTCAGACTTATAACCTTACTTGCAATGGATACATCCTGGTCATCTATGCCTGTCCGTCCATAGCTCCATCTCTCCTTCACTGTGGTTCTCCTCGAGGTTTCTCGGTTTTTTTTTTCCCACTGGGTTTTTTTTTCGAGTTTTTTCTTGCCGAAGAAGGAGGGTCTAAGGACAGGAGATGATGGGACAATTATCCATTTGCCTGCTTGTTGTTGGACATTCTGTATTTTTGAATTATGACTGTTTCTTATTCTGCTTCATTCTCTGACATCTCTATTTGCCAAATTAACAATTTTTTGTGAAGCGCCGAGATAACTGTTGCTGTGATTTTGGGCTATACAAAAATAAGTTGAATTGAATTGAAGTCCTGAATCCAAATGACTTAAAGGTTCTATATTAACCAAAATGGATTCTTGTGCATTTTAAGCCATGTTATAAAGTTGTTACCTCCTTAAAAACAGACTTGGAGTTGTATTTTGTTTCATTCACATATGTTTAATGCACAGACCCTGCAGAAAACACTTGGCACACACATTCACTATTATGGTTTGGATAATTTCCACCCTGGAATCGCCAATCTCTACTGAACTCTACTTATTAATGGTGTTATGCTTTCAGTTTTACTCCTGCGCTTCAGAATTTTAAGTTCAAAATATGAGAACATATTTCAATGAACGCAGCTTCTTTTGTGAAATACTTGAAAACTTTATAGTGACGGCGCAGAGCGGAGCAGACAGAAATGACAAGACGTGTAATCCCCTGTGCCATAACTATAAAAAGAATCCAATGCATTAATCAGCATTTATTATTACTGTATATGAAATGAAGCTTGTTTTTGGTATCATGGGTTATTTTTTACATATTCTCATACATATTTCAGACTTTTCCTAGGTCATTGCTTGAATTTTCTCCAAATTATTCTAGTGAAAGTGTATGGAGTTTAATATCACAAGGTGGAACACTGGAGAAGAGAGAAGAACTCAGCCTAAATATGCAGGGTTTGTGTGTTAAACATGCGTGAATGAAACAAAGCACAACTCCAGATGTTTTTAATGAGAAACCAACATTATAACAGATCAGAAAATAACGCAATAGGAACTTTAAATCTGCAAAAATCACTAACTCTTCCAACCTGTTACCGTAAATATGTTTTATGGACAAAATGGATAACATGGTAAGAACTAATTAAAATAAAAGTTTAAGCTTGCACTATTTCTCACCACTGAACTACTCTTCAATATTACCCAAAGCTTTTTACATCCTGGGCATTTGGACCAGAGCCATGCGAGACCCCACAGTGAGGGAGCAGCCTTTTGTAACATGAGCTCCGCCGAGATAAGGGTAAGCATCAGATTAGCGGCAGCAGCCGGTGTGTCGTACAAACCCGGTGTAGCGCCCTCTGTGCCCTCTTTTAGCCATCTTTACAAAGGATTCTGGGAAATGACCTGGTTCATTCACTCAAACCTCAGCTGTTACTGTTGACAATAGGGAAAATAAAGTCTTTACAGCGCGATATTCGGTTTTAAAAGTGCACTATGTAACTTCTCGGTTTGGTTTGGCGCTTATTGCGGTCCGTTTATGTCATTGCTCTGCCTGGAATGTTCCGCAATATGACATTAAACAGCTCTGCTTAATATTTATTCAATTACGAGTGCTTTTATAGCTCAAAAATACCTAGAAAATAAACATTCTGACTGTGAGCGGGGCTGCAACTCCACAGATCTGACCCGTTACTTGGTCTCCGTGAAGATAGAAAGGTTTAATGCCGCACTGTGAAACATTACAGACAAAGAAATTATATCTTCACAAAGAAAAGCATGTGATGGACCCTCTATCAGAAAAGTTTCACAACCTTTTGCAGCTGTATGCAACTTTGCACAACAATTTCCTGTATTATATAAACAATAATATATGCAATTTGGAAATATCCTGAGGCAGGCTGTGCAATTATAGGAAAAAAAATGCATGTTATATTTCTGACATTTGAGAAAAGCTTGAAATATGAACTCCGAGTCTAATCAAATATTCCATCTGTTGTTTCTAAATGTTTAAAAACTAAGGGTTACAGCTGTTTATTTTGTTATTTTTCATTAAAAAGGTTTGATATTTTGTTTAGTGAGGACATTATTACATAACTAACTGTAGCCTTTGCCATTTAATGACTCTTTCTATTCAAATTGCAGTTTCAGTTTCATTATGAAGTCTTTATCTATTAAAACCACCAGCAGAGGACACTATGCTTGAATGTGATGGTGCACTGAAGGGTTAGGATTAGGGTACAAATATTACACAGCGCAGAAAACGCTAATTTAGCATTTATTTTATTTTAATTTATCAATAAAATCTTGTGAAGTAGTGTATGAAACTAAAAACAACTTTAACTTCTGGTACAAATGCTTCACTGTGGATTAGGCATAACTTAAGCAAGAACAAGTCTTAAATATAGAGTATGAACTTTAAAAACACAGAGGAGCTTCACTTATTACAACCTACTGAGTGATGTGAATGAGATGGAGACAAGCGTTTTCATTTCTTGAGATGAAGAAGTGAATTATATTGAAACGTAAGAAAAACTCTGGATATGTCAAAGAGAACGCAACACTGAAAGGTTAAAGGTCAAAGGTCAGTTGATAGGCCCTGGATGCTGCATATAAGGTTGTGCTGCCTACAACTGTTGGTCTGTATTTGGTCAGTATATCCATGCACAAAATGACTTGGAGGCTTACTGTTTTAAAGTTATTAGTATGCAAGTGCACTTCACCCTATGGCCACCCACACACATAAACAAGGAAACACAGGCTAACAGGGCATCAAATGAGTTTACATTAAGCCACATTACAAGTGGTAAAAATGAAATAACCTTTGACGAGTTATTTATGCATTAAGTACTTGTTTCCGAGGGTATATTGGATTAATATTTCTATGTGTGAATTTGAAATGCAACTTATTAAAGCAAATATGCAAATTGTAATGTATATGCATTATGTAATTATGTAATTTGGCTACAGTATCCTGAAGTGGGGTCAGCTCAGATTTATAGCATTTATTAATAACATTTTGGGGGGTGGGTTGTCAGAAAAATACACTGCTCAGTACTAAAAGACTCAAATCAGTTGGGAACCACACAACATGGATTCGTTTGAGTTTGGAAATCAAACTTCAAGACAATCCAGCTTGCAGCGCAGGTTTCATGTTTTAATAATGCTGCATTTATAATGTTAAGCACTTTGTAATTCATTAAAGCTGCCATCTGTGGTTGGAATGGTAGAACAAAGGTGAGCATGAATAAAGGCCACGTGAGAGGAGGGGGAACAAGTTATACAACGCTATGAAAAAAAAAATGTACAGATGGTAGCTTTAAGCTCATCTTTGTTTTTAAAGTCCATACACCTTCATCAGACGTCTAATCTTTATTCAAATTAACTTTATTCCAGTGAGAATAAAGTTTAACCAAGCTACCAATGTCTTTAATTCAATACTCATAGTTTTTCTTACTAATTTCAAGGTTGTTTGGTGCAGATTTTGGGCAGGGACAATTGATGATAGCAATAAAACATTTTTAATTAGAAAATGTGATCCCTCAAAATTACATTTTGTACTTGGATGTGTTTTGAGTTCTTGTAGGATCAGATTTAATTCCTCACTGTTGATACTAAAACAGCCTCTGCCCCTCACAACTGTAACTTGGAATATTATGACGTTATGTACCCTCTGTTGATACTTCGCAGTGACATCGCGCCGGGGCTGTATGCATTTCTATGGCGGAATCTTCTATCAGTTACCATGGTGACACAATGCAAACATTAGCAATAAATACCTAAAACGTTTTTAGATTGTCTGAAAGCTCAAGAAAAAAATACTGATCGAATTTAAACAAGAAATTTAGGAAAAACTGGAAAAACTGTGTGTAATTGCATGTGTGACAAAGTTGTTTAACAGCACAAATCTGCTCTTTCTGGTCATATTGTGTTAACTTGAATAACAGAGCTTCAGACGGAGCAGGGCCTACAGTTAGCATCACAATAGTCCACTCCTTTAAGTCTGTATTCGCCCATTGGGAGCAGTGCATTTCGATACTGTCTCCTTATCTCAGGTGATCCGTCCTCTGAATCCAGCGGGTGACTGCTGAGATTGACAGTGGTATTTAGCGTCACTTGGCAGCCTCTTAGCCTTTCAGTGCTTGATTAATAAGCCCGGCCTATTATAAGCTAAAAACCTGCTTAATATTGAGATAATGTGTCAGGTTGGGTTTTTTAGGAGTCATTTTTCATAACGGTGCAGATAACCCTGTTTGAAAGGGGTGACCGGGTGCAGGGGAGCAGGGTCACACAGGTACCGCACACTGAGCTCTATAAATGAGTATGTTAATTCTGAGTGACATTTGCTTCTACAGTGGAGAGGGAGACGAGGCCCAAGTCCAATTATCCACAGGGCAGACACCACGGAGGAAAGAGGACTCTGCCAGTAATGAGTAAATAAAATGGGCCTTAAGAAACAGGAAATACACACTGAAAGCCATTGCCACATATAAGCTAAAACATGGAAGTAGCGTTATGAAGTAACAATATAGCAGTAAGGGTTCTAACGTCAAGTATTAGACTCATAGACTTAGATTTAAGCTAAACCACTAGACTAATACAGCGTAAACTTAGGGGCATTTCTGGCTCCATCAATTCCACTTGGCTTCAGTTGACTTTACATTGAAAAAGTGTCACCTTGCTCTCTGTAACCCACTCTACATGATCAAAGTGTTTTTATTTAGAAAGTTTGTCCATTTATTAATTCCAGTTCCTAATATGGAACTGTTCCAAATTGGTCCCAAGAAGTAGTAGCAGTACCATCTTTAATAGAAGAAGCAAAATCACAAGTAGTATTATTAGAAGTTCTTGTAGTACTAGTTGTAGTAGCCACTGCTGCCTCATTATGGCGCTGCTATTGACAGTGGTCTCCCATCCAAGTATTCAGCAGACTCAGCCCTGCTTGGCTTCTGAGATCAGGCATTGACAAGTAGGGCAATAATAAAATAGGGCCACATATTTTATTATTTTACAAAAGCAGGTGCACGGGTGAATCACCTTTCTAATTCTTGGATCTGAACTTTGATAGTTTTTTTTTATATAGATCCACACATCTTAAACATAACCTTCCCAACACATGCTCATATCAGTCCTTGATCTCTACAATAACAGACCTTGCAGCTGTTATTTGGAGAGTAAATATATTGGTTGGACAGGTTCAAGGGGGTGCTCTCCGTAGGGCCTTCTGTGGGTTTATAAAGACATTTTAAAATGAGAAACATCAAAACTGTTGTAAAGAAGAAGGAGGCAAACACGTGAATGAATGAGGAGTGAGTGAGTGAGCTGCAGTACTGAAAGGAGCTGTCCACTGCGTGTGGTGCTGAACTGACTGTGGATTAGCACTAATGCAGTCCCATTAAACAGCTCTACCTTACATGTATTCAATTACAGGTGGTTATAATAAAAAATAAAAATACCTAGAAAAACAGGCCTTCTGACTGTGAGGGGAGTTTCCTCTCCACAGATCTGACCTGTAATTTGGTCTTAATGAAAATAAAAATATATTAAACTAAAAACAAACAAAACAAAAAAAAACATTATACATCATCCCAACATCATCAACATCATCCCAATTATTCACGCTTTTCACAACTTTCAGAGGCCAAAGCAGAGTCTGCTGCCATGGTTATGCTAACAACAACTAGCATGCTAACAACTAGAATGCTAAAATAAAACACTTAGAACATAGACCACATAAAGACATGGAGTGTAACATCTTCTATAGTATTCGGCTCTAGTCAAATGTATCACATTTCTTTCTGATCTTGGTCCCTCAGTTTACTCACTTTGAATATTGTAGTTTACATGTCATGTAATCAGAATCAAGCTCTAAGCCATGTTACAAAGCTGTCATCAAACACATACCTGGAGTTTTGTTTTGTTTCATTCACACATGCGGTAGTACCATAGGTGTTATCCTATATCTCATTTTTAGCAACAGACCTGCAAATGATCTGAGAATGCAGTAATTCATGTAGCTTTAAAGACATGCTTTGTTTTTTGTTTTTCCTTTGTAGTGTAGTATGTAAATTGTAGACAAACTTGAATGATCCACAGGGGAAATTATTTGGACACAGTAGTTCACAATATCTGAATGGTAAGAATTAATTTAAAATAAATAGCAAAAATAACAATAAGAGTAGCAGTGTTAAAGGACTGGGAGTAGTTCTTTACCAACAGTAGATTTATTGATCAACAGAGACAGTGTACCTGATTAAACAAGACAAGAGCGTTAGCTGTGCGCACGACTGAGGCTAGCTCTGTGCCCTGTCCTCTAATGACTTTCCCCATTAGTTTTCAAGAAGGTCATTACCAAAAGAAGGTTTTACACTGGCAAAGTCTATTTATCCAAGAGCAGCAGTGTGACCAAGAGAAATAACACCAAAAATAAAGGGTTTTGATGGTAATTTCTGAAGTACAGAAAAACTTAAGCTAATTTTAAAAAGGAGAAAAGAGAAAGAGAAAAAAAGAGAAAAATCCTGCACACCGTCTTACTTGCAAAATGTGAAATTTATTAGAACATGTAACGTTTCAGCACTAGGCCTTCATCAGACAAATAGAGGGGGGTGAAGTAGAGAGAGAAGAAAGAGGGAGAGCGAGAAGAAAGAGGGCGGAGGCAGAGAGAAAGAAATGACTAGTAAATTAGAGAAGGAGAGCGAGATAGAGGATAAAGACAGGACAGTGAAGTAGAGAGGGAGAAAGAATAAAGAGGGGGGAGAGAAAAGAAAGAGAAAGAAGAAAGAGGGAGAGAGAGAAAAGAAAGGAGAGAGAAAAAAGAAATAGGGGGGAGAGATGAATAGTGAATTAGAGAAGGAGAAAGATAGAGGATAATGAGAGAGAAAGAGGGGATAGTGAAGAAGAGAAGGGAGGGAAGAGAGAGAGAGGGAGCGATAGTGAAGTAGAGGGAGAGACAAAGAGGGGAGAGTCAAGAAGTGAGGGAGAGAGAAGAAAGAGGGGAGAGAGAGAAGGAGAATAGTGAATTAGAGAGGGAGGGAGAGAGATATGATAAAGAGGGAGAGAGAGAGAGAGAGAGCGAGAGAGAGGATAGTGAAACAGAAAGGATAAAGAGGGAGAGAGAAGAAAGAGGAGAGAAGAGAAAGAAGGGAGAAAGAAGAATGGGGGAGAGAAGAAACACAGGGAGAGAGATAGAGGGTAAAGAGAGAGAAAGAGGGGATAATGAAGTAGAGAGAAGAGGCAGAGAGACAGAGAGATGGTAAAGGAGAGAGAGAAAAAAAAGATAGTGAAGTAGAGAGGGGAGGAAAGAGAGATAGAGAGGGGATAGTGAAATAAAGAGAAAGAGGCTAAAGAGGGAGAGAGAGAGGGAAAAGGGGATAATGAAGTAGAGAGGGGAGATAAGAGAGAGAAAGTAAGAGAAGGGGGGTAGTGAAGTAGAGAGAGACAAAGAGGCGATTGTCAAGTAGAATGGGAGACAGAGGGATGAGCAGGGGAGAGAGAAGAAAGAGAGGAGATGGAAGAGAGAAGGATAGTGAAGTAGAGAGAGAGATAGAGGGAATAAAGAGGAAGAGAGACAAAGAGGGTAGAGTCAAGTAGTGAGAGAGAAAAGAAAAAGGGGTGGAGAGAGAGAAGAAAGAGGGGAGAGGGAGAATAATGAATTAGAGAAAAAGAGAGACAGAGGATAAAGAGGGAGAGAGAGAGAGAGAGGGAGGAATAGTGAATCAGAGAGAGAGAGAGAGAAAGAGGATAAAGAGGGAGAGAGACAAAGAGGAGAAAGGGAATGAATGAATGAATGAATGAATGTCTGGATGGGAAACTGGGTGCATTTCTGTAAAGATACAAAAGTATGTCTGCTGTACAACAACAACTTGACCCAATTGAAAAGGGGCACAGGGTTTGTTTCCATGGAGATGTGCACTACCAGTCAAAATTTTTGACTCACCCGCTCAAAGTTTTTTCTTTATTTTAATCACTTTCTACATTTGATATACACACAGAATACATCAAATATATGAATATAAAAGAGTTACGGAATAAATATTTATTTTATAACCAAAACCTGTGTTCAGTGTAGTGAATTGGAGAAACAAGAGGATGTACCAACAGCACAGATGAGAGAGCAACAGTGGTCCTCAGTCTGCCGTACATCTCCATCTACAATCCACAGGCCACTCCTGTGAGGATAGTGAGGTAAAGATCTTAGAGAAAAGAATTGGCTTGAGAGGGGAGTTAAAAAGGCTGTTTTTATTAGGAAAGATAATCCATCCTTGAACAGAAATGGAGGCCTCAGACTAGGGGTGGTCGATATATCGAATATATGGAGATATTTTTAAAACTCGATATGAATTTTGACATATCGTATATATCAATATAATGCTTATATTTAATCCTGATTTGGCCGCTTCACTTCTCTGTTTTTCTTCGTCGCTTTTCTTCCTCATGAGTCTCAACATGAGGCGCCTCAACAGGAGGAAACTCGTCTCTAAATGCCTTCTAAAACTTCTACACCACGAACCTTTCCCACCATCTACAGCTTGTTGTGTCCTGATAGTGATCTTTTTTTTCAGTGCTTATAGTTCATGCAAATGAGCCATGTGGTTTTAAGTTTTGTTTCTGTGAAACGTCAACAAATGTGCATAAAGCTGAATTAAACACATTATAATCTCAAACGAGTATGTGGCTCTGTCTTTATGGTTTACATGTTGTAAAGTTTATTTATGATGACGATTTAAATGAAGAATCTGCTGCAGTTTTACTTGTACAATAGTGTTTGGAATCGTTGGGTTTGATCTGAGCAGTGGATTGTGGGAAACCTCCTCACCACTGGTGAGGAACATGGTTCTATTAAAATAAGGAACCTCCAGAGCTTCCTCTGCTAAAGGTGCTTATTTCTTCCTTTGTTTTACAGTTAAATTATTATTTTTATACAGGGATTTTTATTTTGTTTTCAATGTTGCAACTTCTTTGCACTTCAACATTTTTGTTTTTGCAGTAGTTTTGGGGGATTTATTTTTCCTACACAGATATCGAGATATATATCGTATATCGAGATATAGCAAAATATATTGAGATATATTTTTTGCTCCATGTTGCCCAGCCCTACCTCAGACTTTATCAGTTTCCCATTTACAACTCCATCCTCAGACCGAATCAAAAAGGACAACAATAGTGATGCCAGGTCAGGTAAGGAGGTGTGAATGATTCTGCTGTTCCATCGACCCAGCTCTAGCTCACAAACAGAAACTGTAAACAGGGTGTTCGTTTCAGAGTTTCAGTGTAGTTAGCTCATCCCTAAGATATAAGGCAGCGTCTGACCAGAACTGAAGAAGCAATTCTGTCATTTGACAAATTGAATTTCTCCTTGGCCATGGATTCTTCTTGGACGACTGAGGGATTTTACACACATGAAGAGGGGAAAGGCCTTTGACTTGTCCATCTCCATTTACAAAAGCAGCAGTGGGGCAGGAGAGAGTGCATAGGGTTTTAAGGTGAAGACGAATGAGGAAAAGGGGTGCTCGGGTCACAGAGGGTCAGAGAGAAAGGGTGAAGTAGAGAGGGAGAGAGAGGATAGTGAAATAGAAAGGGAAGAGGGAGAGAAGTGGGCAGTTTTTGCGTAGCTCGGCTAATGGATCATGTGGATTTCCCCTCAAGTGTCTGGGCGCTGCGCTTTTTACTGAGCAACTCTGAGCTGGAGGTCTGTAATTACCTGCAGAGGGGAGGGAGGAGGAGAGAGCGAGAGGATAGAGGGATAAAGAGGATGATGGAGAGAGAGAGAAGAGATGGGGAGAGAGAAAAGGACTAAATGAAGAAGCGACAGAGAGAGGGAGGACAGGGAA
>KN492819.1:433-11160 GCA_000787155.1 Scartelaos histophorus
TACTTGAGCTTCCATCAGAAAAGTTTCAAAATGAACCTTTATGAACCTTTAGTTTTTTGCTTAAAACTTTATTTATCTGGCTATACATCTGCTGTAGGGAGTATTATACCCCTGATGGCTAACCAACTTCACATTCAGTATATGTTAGATAGAACAATAGTTTTCGGTGCTTAAAATTTATTGTGGGTACATTTTCTTTGTAGTACTGGGGAACTTTTTGATATTTTTTCTGTACTACAATAAAATATGAGCTGTAGATAGTTGAATGAATAACTTCTATGACTCATTATAGACGGGTCAAGGACATGACGCCTGTCGAATTGTAATTTCTTCAGTTAAAAATGTTCAAATTTCATAATAATTCTACACATACCTGTAGAATGTCTGACCTCCATGGAACCAAAGATTTTTTTCAGAAATTGTTAGTTATTCTACATGTTTTTTGTACTTTTGTTTTGTAAGTGTTAAAATGTCATGTGGTGCGACCTTCCACCCTTAACTGCTGATTTCCTTTTTTTTTTGTCATATTTTCTGAAGAGTTTTTAGTCCCACATGAAATTTCAGCTTTCATGAATAGATATTTCCCTCATAATATTCAAACAAATATTATCTGAGCGTGGCAATTTTTTCAAATATCATTTTCATATTATTCAGAACTTAGATCAACATCCCAACCGTGTTTTAGAAAATAAAACAATGTTAAGGTTATTACCGGTCGCACCACATGACATTTTTTAAGGTCGCAGCCAATTCAAATGCTTAATATAAATGTCAAGCATAGATTTATGCACCTGACATTATAAATATTTGAAAAAGTTCAATGGAAACTTAATTTTAAAATTTCCGTTGAAAATCCTAATACGTTATTCACCCATATACATAGAATATTAAGTCAGTGGTATAATTTTGTTTCAATATTGTCGTCTATATTTTCTTAAGCAAAATTTGATATTGTGAGCCACAGTGACACGCTCTTACCATAGATACATTCACAATAGTTTGTAGTGTGAGATAAATATAGCACATTTTCTCTTTCAATCAAGGTTTTAACAAGACTAACTGCTAATGAAAGCTTGCTACTATCTAAATTCTTCCGTTAGACAGTGTAATGTAACCAGCAACCTCTCTACCACTCTGTTTTTCCTTAGCTTTGTTGTGTTCTCTTAAACAGTCCTTGATTCACACTTGGAGGACATAGCTACTCACAACAGCTTCCTGCTAATTGTGCGCGTAAAGTCAATTCTCAAAGCTACTCGGTGAATGCTATAGTGCGGGTTTTCATTTCACCGCCATCTGCGAGCTTATTCTATCCGCCGCACACTTACTTTATCTGAAAGTGCTCCCAACCCACTAGATAGTGTCGAGTTTCTCTGCGTGTTAGAGCAGTAAATGGGGCTGGTTTTAAAAGCTGTATTTGCTAATGAATGAATGTGTTTGGGTGAGATTGGGAGAACCTATAGAATCAGGCATAGGATAAGTGTTCAGAGAGTAGTAGTAGTAGTAGTAGTAGTAGTAGTAGTAGTAGTAGTAGTAGTAGCCGCAGCAGTACTAGAGGAGTAGTACTTGTAGTAGTCATAGTAGTAGTAGCCGCAGTAGTAGTAGTAGTAGTAGTAGTAGTAGAAATAGTTCTAGTAGTGGAGCTAGTAGTAGTCATAGTAGTAGTAGTCATAGTTCTAGTAGTTGATGTAGTAGTAGTAGTAGCCATAGTAGTAATAGTAGACATAGTAGTAGTTCTAGTAGTGGAGGTAGTAGCAGCAGCATTACTAGAAGAGTAGTAGTCATAGTAGTCCTAAAAGTGGAGGTAGTTATAGTAGTAGTAGTGGTACCAGTAGTACTAGAGGAGAAGTAGTCGTAGTAGTGGAGGTAGTAGTAGTAGTAGTAGTAACATCAGTAATACTAGAGCAGCAGTAGATGTAGTAGTGGAAGTAGTAGTCACAGTAGTGGAGGTAGTAGTAGTAATAGCAGTAGTAATAGCAGTAGTAGTAGTAGTAGTAGGCTGCATCAGTACAGTCAGTTCTTTTAATATCAAATCTGATTGAACATTTAACCCTTATATAATAATATATGAGAAAATTAAATTCCTAAAAGAACTACACTCAAAGTGTACAGCACTTGCCAAAGTACTATATAGAACAAAAAAAACACAAAAAAAGATTGTGTGTTGTGTTATGTAATCAGAAGGTCAAGACACCCAAGGGTCAATGTACTACAACGTGAGTACTTTTTCACTTACTCTTGGAATTTCACATTTTGTCTGCTGCATTCACGGCTTTACCAGTTTGATCCTGAGGTTAGAAACATCACTGCAATTCTTAAAGGTGCATATTTTGTACTTTTTTGAGTTTTTAACCATTTTGTAACATTCTTCCCTTGATTGAAATCGAAAACGCTGACAAATGTACTTAAAGCGGTGCAAAAGTAAGGACTTAGAAGTGAAAAAATGCACACTCAGATGGCTGATGTCCTTTTTTTTTATTCTAGATTATATTTTGGAAAAACAACCTTCATCAGATCATTTATTTTTTTCTTGCTTTGATCACACTAAAATCCACCATCTGAGCGTTCTGTGCATTTTATATGATATTTTTCATTATTCCTTCATCAAAAACATACCCTGAGATGCAATAAATTCACGTTGGTTTCAAGAATTCTCCGCAAAATAAAGTCCTTAACCTTTGAGCCTCCGAGAATACATGGTTTGAATTTTCCCAGGATTGTTGCGTCACAGGTAGAAACCCTGTGTAGTTTTTAAAATTCGTAATCCACATAATCTCGTTCATTACTATTACACTGCAAATTTCTCTGATCTGGCCAAGATTTTAAAACTTATATCAGGTTATTCATCTTGTTTCAGATTTATTATCTACGTCCTTGTTCTGAAACTGCTTAACTCTAGTTTATTTTAAGATAACTTGTGAAGTAAAATTATCTTGCTGCATGGACACATCAATTCACTACTTTTAGGTCATTTCCAGTCAAGGTATTTTCCTTAATTTGATAACATATCATAAAATACCAAATAAGAGCCGAGGTTCAGTTAATTGTTGGATCCTCTTTAAACGCCGGGTGCAGTGTATATTTTGCAAAACAACCAAATAAACGCTGAGTCCAATGGACGAGCTGGAAGACAGAAGTCGAGCTGCAACATCAGGACGCAGGACTGACGCTGATGTTGTCTCTACAGAAATGAAACTTAAAACCACATGGCTGATTTGCATAAACTATCAACATGGGAAAAAAACAACTCGCTCGTCACGCTGCGACGTGCGTGATGAACGTCCTCACTCTGTCTGCTCCCCGTTTACTGCATCTGTCATTGTTTTTAACTTGCTTAAGAAATTTCTGCATGTTGCGGGGGGTTTAATTACCTCTGTAATTCAGGAGTCGCTTTCTAATGTGAGAAAACTCCTCGCTCTGTAGTTATTTTGTTGTAACATTTCAAAGTAACTTGCCTAATCTGTATAGAAAGTAGCTTAAATTATAGTCAGAGTACCATATCTTTCCCAGGAAGATTTTTGTGAGGAAGGAATAAGGTGACATGATGCCTGTCCGATTGCAATTTCTCCAGTTAAAAAGGTTCACATTTCATAATAATTTCATAATAATTCCCCACATACCTGTAGTACCTCTGATCTCCATCAAACTAGATCATATTTTCAGAAATCTTTCGTTATTCTGCATGTTTTTTGTACTTAAAGTGTTAAAATGTCATGTGGTGCGACCGTCCGCTCTTAACTGATGATTTTTAAACTTCTTTAAAATGACTCTAAGTCTAATCAAATTTATTTTTTATTTTTTTGGGCATATTTTCTGAAGTGTTTTAGTCCCTCATGAAATTTCAGCTTTCTTGAATAGATATTTCCCCCATAATATTCAAACAAATATTGCCTGAGCGCTTTTCAAATCTCATGTTTTCAAATCTCAATCTCATGTTCATATGACTCAGAACTTAGATTAACATCCCAACCATGTTTTAGAAAATAAAAAAGTTTTGAGGTTATTTTTGGTCACACGGCATGACATTTTTTAAGGTTGTAGCCAATTCATGTACTTAAAAAACACAAAAAATGTTAATATAAATGTCAAACAAAGATTTATGCACCTGACATTGTAAATATTGTAACAAAATTTTTAAATTGGCCTGTTGAAAATCCTTATACGTCATTGACCCATTAATCGCCTGGTCTCAAATAAATGCCTGGTTTCAAATAAATGCCTGATATGTTAAACGATTAAGACAAATAAATGTGTTGGCTATTATTTGGTGTTTTACGGTAAGTTTTTCCTCTGTTGCTAATTGAGCGCTACATTAGATTCCAGTATGGGGAGCCCATAAGGTGTTTTAAAACATATAATATTTTAAGTTCTAAAACATGAAGTGCCAGAGCAGGTTTAAAAGCCAATAGCAATACAAATAATGCATAACGTGTGTCCTGAAAACGACATCCGGAAAGACTTCATCCACGACATCCAAACATCTCGACTTAAACTCATTACGCCGCGAACATATTTACCCAAAGACTCCCCACCACGTCGAAACCCCCTCCATTTCCTTCCCATCACGCACCATTATTGTCATTTCCTTTCGATTCTCGCCGCCAATCTCGCCCCTCGGTTCTTATCTCATCCCAGAAAAAGCGCTGGCTAGGACACGCACGGCCCTCCTCTCCGTTAGCGAGCGCTTTGATCAGTTTCCAGTTGTTTTTCTGCCTGGGTTGAAAACAATATTGATTCAAACGGCGTGCTTCCCTGTGGCGCGGGGGACACTGGCGGTAATGAAAAGCTATGCGGGCCCATTACCAGCAGCTCTGAAGCTCCCTCCACTCTGGGATACCTGTTGTTACACCGGCTTAATTGGATCTGAAGTGGGAACAGAGGAACAGGTGGACGGTTTCGGAGACGAGTGCGATTTTTCAAAAGTTAAAAATTGGGAGTAAAAGTATTAGAAGCGTTTCGATTTTTGCAAAACTGGATATTCAAAGGTGCGCCGTCTAGCTTTCCGGCTGCAGCTATAGAGATGTTGTTGCTTTTCCGTTGGGCTTTTCACTGTATGATATTAAACTGACCTGTTTCCATGGAGACAATTTAGAGGCCGGGTTTGTGGAGAGGTGGGTTTGCTTACAGTAGAATGCATATCTTTCAAGGTTATTGTAAAAAACCTGGCTATAATTAAATAATAAGCAAGTTAATCAGGGAAAAGCAATACCTTAGCTTATCTCCATGGAAACAACCAGGTACTGGAAAAGTTACACAATACGAGTGAGGTTTAAAAGGACTATATTTTGCCATTTTCTGATCTATGTTATAATGCTGTTTTCTCATCGCAAACATACCTGGAGTTGTCATGTTTAACACACAAATCCTGCATATTTAAGCTGCATTTCTCTCTCAAACAGTAAACACTCTGTTCCACCTTGTGATGTCATGCGGTAATACAGGAAGTGAGTGGTTTTATGCTCCTGTTTCAGACCTGGAGTTGCGAATCTGTGCTGAACTAAAGGTAAAAAGTCGCTGTTAGCTTGAAAAACACTGCTTCGTGACATCACAAGGTGGAACGGAGCATTTTGATCTCTGGAGATGTAGATCAACTAATAATACCAATCAAGCAATCATTTAAACTTTATTGAAAAAACAAACAATCCCACATTTCTGAAAACTATACTATAATAATATATCGAACCATACAGTAATCTATGTATAAAATATCCAATAAAGAGAAGGGGTGTAAGAAAAAATCGATTCAGTGATATATCGTGATACTTCATTGCACAATTCTCAAATCAATTCAAAATGCATTTGAATAGATTTTTTAAACACAAAAATTCATTAGTTACATTCACTGTTCTGATGATTTAAACATTCTTATACATCAAGTTTTGCACAATTATGTTCTCGTGAAGGTGCATCTGACTGTATTAATAAAAGTATTTAACGATAAATCACAATATATCGTCTTATGCTTTAGTATCGTGATATATCGTGATATATCGTGATATATTGAATAATGAAATGCGTATTGTGATATGTATTGTATGGTCAGACTCATAAAAAATGAATCAAACATGTGATAATGAAACAAAACACAACTCTTGGTATGTTTTTGATGAGATAACATTTTAACGTGATTTAAAGCTTGCGTTTTCTTTACTATCGGGCTTTAGAATTGCAATTTTGATTCAGTTTCGATTAATCTTGACATTTTAGCTTTCCAATGAACCGACGAGCGCTTCATTATCACGTACGTCTCAGCTTTATGTCCGTACATTTTAAAACGACCAAACTCTCTAAGCTCTATAGTCCAGCTTTCTACATTAGCTGCTGTTTACTTCCTAGGAGCAGGTGTTTAAATGCCAAACCAAAATGAAAAAAAAAAAGCTTCCACTACCACTCTATTACTCTGGCTACGCTCCAGTCTTTCCCCAAATCTCTAAGCACCAGTTGTTTTCTTCTGGGACTTCTCGTGCTCCGTGAAAACATGAAAAACCTATATACGCTGTGTGGATGGAGCCAATGCATCTCCATCTTTACCTTCCTCTCTCCTCTCTATGTCCACTGTCTTTACTGATTTCCACGATGCCCTTTATACATTATGTGTTTGTGTGAGATTTCCCATAGAGGCACGTGTCAGCGCCGTAGACTATATATATAAATAGACATAGATAACGCTGCTTTCCAAATAGGAAGTTCGCAGGCGGCACTTTTGGCTCCTTTTTCCCATTGATTTACATTTTATTGTCTTAAAATGTTCATTCTGCTCTTGTTTTTTTAGCTATCTTGCTTTTTTTTTCATATACGTAATATAGAATTCAACCATTTTTGATTTTACTAATGAGATTCTGTTCAAAAGTTCACATTATAAACCCAAAAATTGACAAAAAAATGAAATATTGAGCGTAAATGGTCTAAATATCACAATGTATTTTAGTTGATGGTTTGCGCTGCTCTATGTATGTATAACTGTGGTATTTTTCTCGCAAATGTCTATTAAATACCTCGCAGACTGGACTTGATTTTGGTCTTTCATTGTATTTTGCTCGGTTATTACAAATTCCGCAAAAACTCACAAAAAAGAAACTGAAAAACATGAACTGGCATATTCGATATATAAATATTATGCAAGATATTCCATGGAGGCTGCAGAATTTTAAGTGTTAGCAGAATTAGCTTATCGCGAAGGCTAAGTACCGCAATTTCCTCCACAAACTCTGAAAACTAACCCCGCAGTTTAGTCCAGATCTGTAAAAAACGCCTTCTGAAATGTGATTCTTGTGTCAGTTTTCAGTTCATATTTCTGCATTTTGGTCAGTTCTTCCAGACACATTTAATGTTTTATGTTTGATTATGAACTTTGAACGGAATCCTATCATTAAAACATAAATTCCTATTATTAAAACAAATTGCAAAACGAATCACATTCAAAATGCAGATCTAAACGACGAGGTTAGCAGAGCGGGCAGAAAAAGACGAGAGAGTTTGTTGTTTGTCGAGGAAATGACGGCCCTTCAAAAACTACAGCCTCGATTGCAAAATAAACCTGTTGCAGCTGTCGTCGTGAACGTCCCCTGAGGGTTGCGGCGCTAACAGAAAGCACTGCTCTGTTAGAAGCTTTCAAACTAGACGTAATCTGAGCTTTATTTTAACACAATCTGACGAGAAAGAGCTGACTTGGCTGGAAATAAAACGCGTGGGCTGATTTGTGCGCCCATAAAATTACAGTCACAAGCTAGTTTCAGTTTTTCCAACACCTAAACAGGACCGTGAACATGCTCACAGGCTCCTGAAAACGTGCAGAGTTTTTTTTTTGAGTTTTGAGTTTTCTGATTCAAGTATGCGTCGTGTCACCATGGTAACTTCTGAACAATCCATCTTAAAATGTGCTAATGCATCTCCAGGGCTGCGGATTTCTATGCTTTTGTGTAAGATTTCCCGTGGAGGCACGCACTGGAGGCAAGGTCCTTCTGGTTGTTTCGTATGCATGGGGGATATTCTGGGCACATTCACACCTGGCCATTATCGGAGCTGCCTCTCGCACATCTGGAGGGAAAGCACTTTTTATGTTCGAGACAACCACGAACCGTGAATCGAGTGAAATATAGAGGAAGGGAGTTTTTCGCGGAGAAGGGAAGTGCTTATATATGTGTGGCGTTGGCTAGTATAGCTCTAAAGGTATAGGAATGTTTTGAGTTACAGCGTTTTGCAAAAGAAGAAGTAAAAATGTATGGGTCAGTGACTTGTCGCATGTCCAACTGCAATTTCTTCAGTAAAAAATTATCAAATTTCATAATAATTCCCCACATACCTGTAGTACCTCTGACCTTCATTGAACCAAATAGTTATTCTGCATGTTTTTGCACTTAAAATGTTAAAATGTCATGTGGTGCGACTGTACTTACTTTACTGCTGGTTTTTAATCTTCTTTAAAATGACTCTAAATCAAATTACATTTATTTTCTTTCTTTTTTGGCATATAACTACTAGCCTAATCTGTATAGAAAGTAGCTTAAATTATAGTCATACTTAGGTACCATATTTTTCCCAGCAAGATTTTTGTGAGGAAGGAATTAAGGTGACGTGATGCCTGTCCGATTGCAATTTCTCCAGTTAAAAAGGTTCACATTTCGTAATAATTTCATAATAATTCCCCACATACCTGTAGTACCTCTGATCTCCATCGAACCAGATCACATTTTCAGAAATCATGAGTTATTCTGCATGTTTTTTGTACTTAAAGTGTTAAAATGTCATGTGGTGTGACCGTCCACCCTTAACTGCTGATTTTTAATTTTAAAATTACTCTAAATCTAATCAAATTTATTTATTTTTTTGGCATATTTTCTGAAGTGTTTTTAGAGTCCCTCATAATTTCAGCTTTCTTGAATAGATATTTCCCCGATAATATACAAACAAATATTGTCCGAAAGTTTTTCAAATCTCATATTTTCATGTTTTCAAATCTCAATCTCATGTTCATATGACTCAGAACTTAGATTAACATCCCAACCATGTTTTAGAAAATAAAACAATTTTAAGGTTATTCTCGGTCGCACCACATGACATTTTTAACGTAGCCAAGTCATGTGCATAAAAAACCCACTAAAAACATTAATTTGCACCTGACATTGTAAATATTTGGAAAAGGTTCAATAGAAACAAAATTTTTAAATTTGCCTGTTGAAAATCCTTATACGTCATTAACTCATATATAAATATTGTCTAACTTCATTTGCTTTGATCCATGCAGAAGTCATTACTTTGCCTGAAATGTTCCACAGTTTTGCATTAAACTTGTATATTTTTATTCATAACATAAAATCCTAGAGCAGAGTCACCTCTCCACAGATATGACCTGTAACTTAGCTCAGTAGCGTCCCCTACTTGGTTTCATGGATATAGCTGTTTAACGCCACACTATGAGATATTTCAGCAATATCATCTCCATGGAGACAAGCAGATGACCACAACAGTGCACCTTTTATTTAGTTATTTTTATTTTTTTGAGCTTTTGATCACGTTATGTCGTGTTGCCCCTCATCAATAAAATAGTTGGATTTTTTGACATTTTGCGACATTCACCCTGTTTAGTTGCGTCATAGATAAAACTCTAGTGCTTTTATGTCAGACGTTTGTCCCTGAATAAATTCCTATTCTTAATATGTTTCTCGGCACCATATTTGCTTGCTAACTGGCCTTACTGAGCTTCATTTGACTGGACTTGAGCTGAACTGTACAGGTAACATCATGCTCCTTTAGTCCACTTAACCAGAGTTGACCAAAAGCATTTTTCAAGATAATTAAAGCCACAAAAACGCATAAATAATTCTTTAAATATGCGCATGAAGCGTTTACCTGTTGTGTCACGTTGATAAAAGCTGTTCTGCTAATTGTCATTTCAGAACAGTTTGGAGTTGCCCCACTGCTATAGCACTTTTATTATAGCTTTTATATGGCTGATTGGGGCGGCGTTTTTATTGTATTTTGGATATTTATTGGAGCTGCAGCAACTGAATAATTTCCCTTGAGGATCAACAAAGTATTCTGATTCTGTTGCAGCCAGAATATAACGAGAATCCTAATCCAAGCGTACAAACAGGAGGTGAAAAAACACATCTTAGAAAAACGCACACACGCTATGCATCCTTATAGATTTTATTAGTTATTTATGCATTTTTATTTGATTTGGACAGTGCACGTTAATGGACAAGCATGAATTATCGTAAGTTATAGGGTTAACCCATATTAAACCAGATACAGTTGATTCTTGTGAGGTTTAAGCCATGTTAAAATGCTGTTATCTCATCCAAAACATACCTGGAGTCGTGTTGTTTCATTCACAAATGTTTAAGTAATCATGATTTATTACATTGTCTACATCTGCAAAGCTCAAAATGCTCTGCTCCACCTTGTGATGTCATGAAGTTGTAGTATTCAAGTTAACAACGAGCTTTAACCTGTAGTTCAGATCGGCATTTCTAGAGCTGAAATCATTCAAATGATTCTAGTGAAGTTGTACGGAGTTTAAAAACACAGTGGAGCACTTCCTGTATGACCGCATGACATCACAAGGTGCAACAGGGTGTTTTCTGTTTGAGAGAAGAACTCAGGCTAAATCTGCAGAAGGGAAATGCCGGATATCAATGTAGATAAACCATTCACTAAACAGTACATTTTTTATAATGTTACCATGTGCTGAAATACAGTAAATTAAGATAAAATAAGATAAGATAAGA
>JACN01042004.1:0-10672 GCA_000787155.1 Scartelaos histophorus
TATTATTATTATTATTATTATTGTGTAGGAAATCTGAATAAACATTTGCACATTTAATTAACAGCTCACATGGGTGATTCAACAGTGATTAGTTGATATCTCACTTTTCATTTATTTTTCTCATTTATTTTCTAATTCAAGTTTTGTCTGTTTTGTTGTTTGATGCCTTTTCTGTATGTAATACCACATTTTTTGCTTTGTGTTGTTCACAGTGTGGTAAAAAATGACTATGTAAAAGTGATTATATGCTTGAAAAAGTTTTGAAGCGCCGTTGCATCTTGCACAGCATGGGTTTTTTTCAGTCAGTCTGCCAAGGAGGCTGCTGCGATATGGAAGTAACGCTTTGCTGATTTCAGCATTGTCAACAGTCTTAAAGGGATCACACAAACCATTTGACTAAAGTTATACAGGGGACAATTCCTCAAAAGCACCACTTGCATCAAGTGTTATGGCGAGTGCCTTCAAGTGCTACAGCAAAAGTTTACAGTAATTGGTTTATTGATTATTTAAATAATATGGAAATCAAAGGCCAATTTACCAATGGGCGAATTTGGAGTCAGTTCCATATATAGGATAGGATAGTTGATTTACAGACAAAACACTGAAATAAAAACACCAGGATCATGTAGGGCAGGTTAATATGAACATTTTAAGACCAAAATGAGGAGGAGGGGGAATAGACATTTTCATTCTATTGAGAAATGTCTATGACTGTATTATTCCGTGTCCAACTCTGACCATGAGTTTCCTTATCTCACTGAGCGCACAGAGCCTTTTGTGAACAAATGAAAATGTAACTGATGCAGATGGTGTGTAGAAGACCCCAGCGTGACAAACAAACCCAGAAGAAAAAGAAGAAAAGAAGAGAGAGGCAAGAACTGAGTGCACATGTACTGTCAAGTGTGTGCCTATATGGACCACTCAACCCTATGGCACTGCTTTTCATGGGTTGTCTTTTCCTTGGGGACTCAAAACATCTAAGACCAGAAAATGTCAGAGATGCACTCACTTTCCTCCCCAGTAGAGTTTTGTGGTGATGACCAGACTGGACCTCCTAAAGGACAAAGAGGCAGACATCAAAAGACTGAAGCCCACAACATCAGATTTAAAGGTCCTATTTTACGCAAAATCTACTCTTGTGAGCTTTAAGTCATATGATAATGTTGTTACTCCGTTAAAAAAATACCTGAAGTTGCAAATAATCCTTTATTATTAGTGTATCTATACCTCTAAAGGTCAAAATGCTCTGTTCCACCTTGTGATGTCATGGAGTGGTACCTATTACCTTTAGGTCAGTACAGACTGGCAATTCCAGGTTTGAAACTATCCAAATGATCCTAGTGAAGGTGTGTGTGTTGTTAATGAAAATGAAAACTACCACAGTCCTCATGCTGGAGTGTAAAACCATAAATATATGTACTATAATATCTCTTGCTCAATTTATTAATATTGTAAGACCGCCCAGCATTGAGGTGAAGTCTGAGGGGGATGAAAGGGCCTAACATATAACTCACCAGTGCAATGTCAGCTCATGTGTCAGACCAGATAGTAGAAGAATTATTTATACAAAGTTACAATAGGATTTTTCTATTGCAGTTGTAAATGTTGAGTTGAGTTTCCAGAGTTCCTGTTTTAGCTCTTGCATTGAAAACATTTCAAATCCTATCATCGTTTAGACTTTTAGAATATTCTATTCATTCTTCCACCAGCATGTTATTATTAGACATTATCTTGTTAAACATGCAAGCGATACCAGCCCAAAGAGTGGTTACATTAAGATTGCATGTGCATAGTAAATAATGTATATAGGTTCATCCAAATATTGATCGGAGACTGAGCAAGCAGAAATGTATCTGATGTTTTACATCCCACATTCCTTTAACCAAGCAGCTTGTTAACAGCTTGTGCTTATGTGTGCTGAGAAATGTACAACTAAGAACTGTAGCTCTATTAAAACCACAGTTATTAGGCTATATTAAAAGGACCATATTATACTAGTTTCTGATCAATGTTATAACTGTATGTCCTCATCAAAAACATACCTGGAGTTGTGTCTTTTGTTTCATTTGCATATGTTAACATATAAAACCTGCATATTTAGGCTGAGTTCTTCCCTCAAACAGAAAACACTCCATTTCACCATGTGATGTCATTTGGCAATACAGAAAATGCTTCAGTCTACACACATCTGGAGTTATTTGGATAATTTCAAATCTGTATTTGCCATTCTCTATTGAACAAGATGTAAAAGCTGTTAATCTTAAAAGTACCACATCACAAGGTGGAACAGAGCATTTTGAGTGCTGGAGATGTAGGCAGAATAACAATGAATCCTTACTCCAACATGTGTGAATGAAACATAACACAACTCCAAGTATGTGCTTGATCAAGTAACATTTGAACATTGCTTAAAGCTCACAAGAGTCAGTCAGTTTTGTGTAATATGAAGCCTTTAAATAATTATAACCCACAGAATTTAAACAAAAACAAACATTATTAAAATTATCTCAAATTAATGGTTACATTCCAACACATTACTTCTTATTTAAGATGGAGTCTTTCTACAAACTCTCTTATGCTGGCCTAATTTCAATCTTTAGAGGGCGGACTTTACCTCCAGCACTTTTTCTTGATGATGTTTCCTAGAATTATCTCTGCTCTGTGAAGAGAAAAGAAGATGATAAGATTAGATGTGGGACTTGTATATGGCTGTTATCTGTCATCTACAGTTTATATACCACTGTTATAGGATGTAATTCAAACTGTCCTCTGTGTGTGCTCTAGCAATCTTCTGATTAATATTCATGTCCATATGACTACATCGTGCCTGCATTATCTAGGTGACAATGTCTGTCCTAATAGGTTAAGATGGAGCTCTGTGAACATAATGGGCAGCCTCTAGCAATGAATACAATTATGTAAATTGCACGGACAGCCTCTGTTTTAAACTTCTTGAGGTGAATAATTTGTGGTTTGCACCTTGTTACCACCTTGTGCCCTATGGAGTAAAAGGAGCCGACAAGAGGAGGGGAGTCCGTGACTGTAAGCAATTTACAGAGGCACAACTTACTTCCCCCCGGAGTAGACCTCTGCTGTGTCAAACAGGTTAACCCCGCTCTCATAGGCAATAGTCATCAGCTGTTCTGCCACCTGACATGACAAGAAACAAAAGTGGAGCAGCGCACAGTCACAAATTCAAATTATTCTACATACAGTATGTACATTAGAACAAATACAAATTCTATTTCAAGTATTACTGTATTACTGCATTAATTATTATCCCATAACTACTCAATGCATATCATTACAGTACACTATTACCCACCCTAATACCGTAACTCATTTCATAATGTGCTTTTTTACCTCCCATATTTAGTAATAAACACTAATATGTTGGTCTTTATTTTACAGTTTAACACTAAATAATCCAGTGATGATAGAGAACCATTTCACAAACATTTAAAAGCTTTTAAAAGTTAACATTGTTTAATAAATCTCATCAAATCAAGTCAAAGTGTGTGATGTGTATCTTTTTGTGTATTGTACTGTAAATATTGTATACGTTAGGCTGCTGAGATTACATCACAAATAATTACCACAGTCAACCAAAAAATGAACTTGTTAAACTTGTTTAAGTTTAAGTTTGCTTTACAGCTCAATACATTTTCTAGGTTTATTTCTACCTACATCCTGTGCCAGTAATATGTTTTCAAAGTGATGATAAACTATAACCATTGCCATGGAAACTGGCATGTTAAATAATAAATCTTATATCTTTTGAATGGGCAAAAAAGTCAAAATGTTGCATACACCAGGAAGCTGAAACCTCTGAATAGACCCAGTGCTGCTGTCAGGCTGATAAACCTCCACAAGTACAGAGATTCAACCATTTCC
Source organism: Scartelaos histophorus (assembly GCA_000787155.1). NCBI lineage: Eukaryota > Metazoa > Chordata > Actinopteri > Gobiiformes > Gobiidae > Scartelaos > Scartelaos histophorus. The sequence continues at coordinate 3,895 of JACN01042004.1, forward strand.
AAGGTTGCATTGCTTCTTAATAATTGGTGGATATGACTTGTCCTGTAGACCTTGGACAAACCCAACAGGGACCCAGCAATCATACAGGAGTGTTGATGTCATAAAGATGTCTATGGCCTTAATTTTTTATTTTTTTTTTTACCAACTCTCACCCAGGAGAGCTCTGTAATGGATGTCTGCTATTCTCAAAGTTCGGGGTTGCTTATGATCCGTGACATGCTGAAGGATTTGATGCCTTACCTCATCAGTGATCTGACCTCCGAATGTTACCCAAGTGCCTGTCGGAAAATAAAATCACATAAATTCACTTTTTGGAACAAACAGAAGCACGCTGCCTTCTGCATTTCTAACATCGACAAAGACATTAGTCATGCATTAATTATTACTGTGACATTTTAGCACAAGAATCCCCCCTCCCCCACCTCTGTCTCAATACAACCACAGGCTAATGTCAAAACTGAGCTTTGATGGAAACAATTAGAAGAGACTGACTGTCGGATTAATTTTATGACTGGTGGCTAATCAGCAGCTGTTGTACTTTTTTTGGCTTGTCATGTGTTGTTTGATACATCATAGTTTTAATTGAACACCTTTACCAGCAGGCCAAGGCAATTAATCGAAAGATTTTGAAACAGTCATGTCAATGATATGGTTGGGATTTTGGAATCAAATGGTCTTCAGTCAATCCTCTGTCAGTAAAAGCATTTAGTTTGGAGCACAGCTCAAACTCTGCAGGGAAACAATGTTATTTATAGTTAGTTACAGTCATTTTTATTATCCCAGCCAACAAAGAGTTGATTCTCCGGACATGGATTTTAAAGTTTAGGGTTAAATATCTTAAGTCCATCCATTTTCTTCCGTTTATCCCAGACTGGATCACAGGGGCAGCAGTCTAAGCAGGAACTCCCAGACTTCTTTCACCGCGGACAGTTCCTCCAGATAATCTGGGGACTCGGGCCACCTCAGCTGGTTCTTCCTGATGTGGAGGATCGGCGGCTCTACTCCAAGCTCCTCCTGTGGCACTCTGCAGAGGAAACTCATTTTGGCCGCTTGTATTTGCTTGTAGTTTCAGTCATTACCCAAAGCCATAGGTGAGGGTAGGAATGTAGACTGACTGAGAGCTTTGCCTTTGACCTCCTCCTTCCTTCCTCTATTCCTTCGAATAGAGCGACTGCATCACTGCAGACACTGCACTGATCTACGACTGGGACAAAAAGCACACTGCTCCTCCTGAATTCGAGGTATGACTATCGATCAGATTCTTCTCTCCAGTATTATGGAATAGACCTTATTGGGGAGGGTGAGGAGTGTTATTCCCCTGTAATTGGAACACACCCTCTGGTCTCCCTTCTTAAACAGAAGTAGCTCCACCCCGGTCTACCAATCCGGAGGTACTGCCCTGATGGCCATGCAGTGTTGTAGAGATGAGTCAGCTAAGACAACCTCACAACATCTAGAGATTTAAGATACTCAAGACGGATCTCATCCACCCTTGAACCTTGCCAACAGTCTTAGTAACTTCAGCTAGGGTGATTGATGAGTCTGCCCCTGAGTCCCCAATCTCTGCTTCCTCATCGGAAGACGTGACAGTGGGATTGAGGAAGTCCTCAAAGTATCCTTTCCACCGTCTGACAACATCCCCCATTGAGGTCTTTCCACCTGCACTGTAAACAGTGTTGTTGAAGCACTGCTTCCTCCTCCTGAGGTTTCAGACGGTTTACCAGAATTTCTTTTAAGGCCGACTGATAGTCCTCCTCCATGGATTCCCTGAACTCTACCCAGCCCCCAGTTTTTGCCTCTGCAACTGCACAGGCTGCACACTTGTCAACTGCCTCAGGAGTCCCACGACAAGGCTCGATAGGACTCTTTCTTCAGCCTGGTGGCATCCCCCACTTTCAGGTTTGGGAATTCCTGCCACGACAGCCATCATAGACATTATGTCCACAGCTACAAGCGGCTGCATCGATAAAAGAGAACATGGCTCACTCACACTCCATATCCCCAGCCTTCCCTGGGATCTGGGAGAAGCTCTCCGGGAGGTGTGAGTTCCCAGCAGGCCCTCACAATAAACTTGGGTCTGCCAGGTGTTTTTGGCTTCCTCTTCCACCAGTGGACCCAGCTCACCACCAGATGGTGATCGGTTGACAGCTATACCCTTCGTTTCACCTGAGTGCCCAAAACACATGGCCGGAGGATAGATGACATCACAACAAAGTCGCTCATCAACCTCAGGCCTAGGGTGTCCTCATGCCACGGGCACTGATGGACACCTTTGTGCTTAAACATGGTGTTTGTCATGGACAAGCTGTGATTGGCACAGAAGTCCAATAAAAGAACACCACTCAGGTTCAGATCAGGGAGGACATTCCTCCCGACCATCCCTGTCTTGTACCCCTCCCAGGGACAAGCTCAGGCTCCTTCCCCTCCAGCGAGGTGACATTCCATGTCCCCAGAGCCAGTTTCCCTGCCCAGAGATCCGGTGAGACCCCCTTCGACTGCCGCCCAGATGTCTTTGCACCAGCCTGTTATGGATCGCTCTACAGGTGGTGGGTCCACCTGAGGACGGCCCCACGTCACTCACAACATAACTGGCTTTGTTGTTGAGCTCATCATAAAGGGCATTTGAACTGCTCTTAGTTTGACCCGTCCCCCAGGACCTGTTTGCCTTGGGTGACCCTACCAGGGGCATGAAGCCCCCAACAACATAGCTCCCAGGATCATTTGGGCACTCAAACCCCCCCACCACGTTAAGGTGGCGGTTCAAGGAGGGGATATCTTATGTCATAATGTTATAAATGTAAACATAACACTTTTGTTAAAGTTGCATTAAATAACTTTTGTGGTAGGAGGGTTTGACACCTGCTTGATAATGTTATTGTTTTGCTGAAATGTTCCACAGTCTGGCATTAATCTTATTTATCTAGCAGTTATTCACATTCAGGTGTTTTAGAGCAAAAATATATACTTTGGAAATATGTATTCTTGTAATTATTTCTATGGAGACAGGTAAGTTTAATGACAAGCTCTGGAATACTGCAGGCAAGCAAAAACACATAGAAAAAACAGGTGACAAACCCTCCATTAGAAAAGTTACATAGTCCACTTTTAACTCACAAAAAAATAATAGCAGAAATAAAATGTTGCTTTTCATTTATAACAAAAGCATTGTGCATAATTTCAAAATCAAATTATAGTCTGAAAAGCTGTACTTTTGAAAAAACGTATGTCTTCTTTCTTTCTTTTAGCAAAATCATACCCCTCTGTTCTTCTTAAAACTGCCAGATGTGTTATTCTCAGTGACTTAAATATAAATATGAATTTTGATTGTATAGCTAGATTCTTGAAGACATTTTAATGGCTGCAGTAAAACAATAGCCCTTCTGTTGGCTCATACAGAATACAGTGTAACACCATACAAATGAGTTTTCCCCTCTGCCTTGCTGTGCTGGTAAGAACGCATTTATCTTCATTTGTGCCTCTTCAGAATACCTTGCCTTATTATTCCTACCTTAGCTCAAGTGGATTCTACTGTCAAAGGTTAAAGCGGGCATCATTATTATCACCAGTGTTTTTTATGGACCATCATAAACACCTATGTTGGTTGCAAAGGTCCAAATTACCTTGAGGTCATGCAGGGTGCTCCTATATTTAAGTCACACACAATGGTATGATGTCATCTGATCCTGCAATGAGGTGCTTATGGTTATCCTGTCTTAATTCCAAATAATGCAAAAGCTAGCAATAAATCTGCTGAGTTTCTATGTGAAAAAGCCAAGAAAGCATTATATTTAATGCACTATTGTTATTGTAGTGTTTTTAATATCTTTGGGATATGATGTCATCATTTCAGATGGATGGTGGGGGCATGTGTAACTCTATAGGAGATTCACTATCCACATTTATCATCTAAAAATATTGAACCTTATTATTACTTTTCATCAATCAGATGATCTGTTGATCAGTTGATCAATACACAACAATCATGTCATTGGGGTTGGATAATGGCTACACTTTCTGAAGTCATTGTGAGAAATAGGGATGTGCTTATCCAGCGTTTTCTGTTGAGATTCTATTACTTAAATTATCAACCATTATCAACCATTATCAACTGATACCAGTGTAGAGAATGAAAATACTGTTTATTTCCTTTAAACAAATGGCGTGTGGTGAAAAAAGTATCCAAAGGTGTTTTTTGATTACAGAACAGCTTTGAAAAATATTGTCGAGATGTCACATTAACTCAACCTATTGGTGATAAAATGAGCTCAAAGGCATCAGTCCTCTGTTACCTTGAAAAAGCACATTATTTATAACTGGTAATAATGATCACTGGGCTGCATCATGTCTTTACTTTGCCAAGTTACAAAGCAGATAAAGTGGAGCACTTGAGAGATTTAGTGTATGAATGAGATCCATCAGGATGAATGATGGTGTTTATCCTCCTGTGCACACTGGCAATAACAGAGAGACTTGTTAGCTAAGACCCAAGCTGCTTTTTAAATATTTACATGTCGATATTAACACTGTGCAAACAGCTTTGTGTTGCAGCATGGGACCTTCTTATCCATAAAAGATGTATGAGTTTTAGAGTGAGGAGATTTAATATTATGAAACAGCACCATTTCCTTCTGGTATATAACCTCTTTTACACACGCACACACACAGATGCTAAAGCTAATCGTTTTCCTTTAATGTTCAATGTTTGAAATGTACTTACCAAGGCCCAGACAAGAGACTCGCAAGCCAGACTTTCCCAGATTCCTAGAAAGAAAAAACAGACACAATGTTTTAGCCGGAGATAAGTATATTTTTTTTATTATCCATCCATCCATTTTCTTCTGCTTGTCCGGGGTCAGGTTTAAGCAGCAGTTTAAGCAGGGACTCCCAGATTTCCCCCACCCCAGACACTCCAGAACTCCAGGCAGAATAAATAAATAAAAAATTGTGAGTACGCCTGATATTGAAAGAGAGATCAATAAATGAAAGACAGATCACTTTCATATTGTGAAGCATGTCAAACAGAGCAAAAATCATTCACCATGTTTAATAAACATGAAAAGGAACAACTGTAAAAACAGCCAAGACTATTCAATAATGATGTATTTTTATTTTATTTCAACGCAGAAAAATGTTAGCACAAAAAATCTTTATATATTTTTTGCTGAGAGTAGGTTTAGTCAAAGCAGCTTGTGTGTGGTGTGTGTGATCGAACTGGAGGGTCACCTTTATTACAACTGTGACTATGACTGGAGAGATTACAGACTGGAGGACTGCTGACTTATTTCATCAAAACAAGTCTTGTCTCTTACGATGCCGAAAATATTCCTCTCATATTAGGAATGACCCAAATCCAATTACAGCTTGTACCACAGCTGCAAGTTGTAGAGCTTTGTGACAAGTGCTGCCCTTCTTATTCAATTACACTTTCTACGAGGGAGCCATCACTTCATTTTTTACAATGTGAGGCACTAGCGCTATCCCTCTTTTTTTATAGTTTTTGCCCCTTGCACAAAATGCAGACTTACACTCATATGGATGGTGTTATACAACATCAGCATTTTTATCAAAAGACACAATTTGCACCCCTTCTTACACTTATTTGTCTTCTTTAAAGCTGCACTGTGTAACTTGTTTAGGGGAGAGTTCGTAGAGTCGGGGCTAAAATTTTCCACAGTATGGCCATAAACTTAAGAATCTCTTTTAAGATAATTTTGAGCAATAAATAATGACAGTAGTGGAATAAATGCAGATTAGTTTAATACCAAACTGTAAAAAAATTAAGCCAAAGCACTAACATCTCCATGGAGACACACATAAAAGTTACAAAATGCACCATTAACATATCTGCTCTCAAACTCCAAAACAAAATGCCTCCTATATATATATAAATTCAAAGTGTAAAATTTTTGTGTAAAAATTTTGCAGCAAAGATCCAAGATGTCAAGGCAGAAGCAATCGATCCAGAGTGAAAGAGGAGGATAGAGGCTGTTTCCTATTGGCCAAAGCACTAACATCTCCATGGAGACACACATAAAAGTTACAAAACGCACCATTAACATATCTGCTCTTAAACTCCAAATTCAACAGTTAAAATTCAAAGTGTAAAATTCGCAATTAAAAATGTTGCAGCAAAGATCCAAGATGTCAAGGCAGAAGCAATCGATCCAGAGTGAAAGAGGAGGATAGAGGCTGTTTCCTATTGGCCTAAGCGCTAACATCTCCATGGAAACACACATAAAAGTTACAAAATGCACCATTAACATATCTGCTCTCAAACTCCAAAACAAAGTGCCTCCTATACGTCAGAGTTTAAATCCTGCTAGTTTGCTGCAGCATCACACGGCTCTTTTAGGACTCATTAGCACCATGCAAGCTAACCTAATGCATCACAGTGAACAGCTCTTGCGTTTTTTTTTTTAGTCTTACATCCAATTTTACTGCGGCAATGAATTTCGCAGAGAGGGGAAAATTCGTGTGGCGCCAACGTTTAATGACTAGCGTTTGACGGTGTAACAGCGAGAACAGATTGCTCTCCTTCCAGCCGCCACAGGTGTCTTCCAATAGTGTGATGTATGCGGCCTGTAGGAGGGAGACAAACTGTCACACGGGCATGGGCCGACTCACGCACAAATCCATTAGGGGAGCTGCACACAGGTAGTCATCTAGAAAAGAAACCATTTGACAGGAGATGCATTTAAAAGCCTTATATTTCACAAAATTTGCTCTTGTGATTTAAGCCATGTTTTGATATTGTTATATGGAAGATAATTTGTTCCAT
>JACN01131619.1:0-11614 GCA_000787155.1 Scartelaos histophorus
AGTCCATCCTTTATACAGTCTATGGGAGTATGTGTGCGTCTATGTGTGCAGTATGTGTGTATCTGTGCGTGGCGTATGTGTAGGTCTATGTGTGCGGTATGTGTATATTTGTGTGTGGCGTATATGTGGGTCTGTGTGTGCAGTATGTGTGCGTCTGTGTGTGCAGTATGTGTGCGTCTGTGTGAGGAGTATGTGTGCGTCTGTGTGTGCAGTATGTGTGGGTCTGTGTGTGGAGTATGTATGTATCTGTGTGTGCAGCATGTGTGCGTCTTTGTGTACAGTATGTGTGTATCTGTGTGAAGAGTATGTGTGCGTCTGTGTGTGGAGTATATGTGCGTCTATGTGTGGTGTATTTGTGTGTCCTTGTGTGCAGTATGTGTGCGTCTGTGTGTGGTGTATGTGTGCGTCTGTATGCATCTGCGTGCGCCTGTGTGTGCAGTATGTGTGTGGAGTATGTGTGGGTCTGTGTGTGTCTGTGTGTGGAGTATGTGTGCGTCTGTGTGTGCTTGCATGTGTGTGGTGTATGTGTGCGTCTGTATGCATCTGCGTGCGCCTGTGTGTGCAGTATGTGTGTGGAGTATGTGTGGGTCTGTGTGTGTCTGTGTGTGGAGTATGTGTGCGTCTGTGTGTGCTTGCATGTGTGTGGTGTATGTGTGCGTCTGTATGCATCTGCGTGCGCCTGTGTGTGCAGTATGTGTGTGGAGTATGTGTGGGTCTGTGTGTGTCTGTGTGTGGAGTATGTGTGCGTCTGTGTGTGCTTGCATGTGTGTGGTGTATGTGTGCGTCTGTGTATGCAATATGTGTGTAGTATGGGTGTGTCTGTGTGTGGTGCGTATGTGTATGCAGTATGTGTGCAGTATGTGTGCAGTATGGGTGCAGTCTGTGTGCGTCTGTGTGTGTTTGAGTGTGCAGTATGTGTGCGTCTGTGTGTCTGTGTGGAATTCAGTTGTGGAACAAATAAAAAAATTTTCAACAATTTATCAATTCAATGCTAAATACAAAGAGCTGGTTTAATCACAGTGTAGAGCTGTAGGATGAAGTTAAATATTACACTGTTGTTGCCACTGTGCGTATTAGCATCATTAGTAGTAGTACATATATTAAATTAATCAGTACTAGGTACAGAAGTTTTGTAATTATGAGAAAACAACCACGTAGCAAACTGGTGGACTTCTTCCCACTCAATTTTGAGCTTTTTCTTTTGTTGTCTTTATTTTGAAGAGCAAATATTATGCTTTTATATAATACCAAAAGAAGTAAGTATGTGTATAATAACTGTAATATTAGATCCTATTGTCTTGTTTCCCAGAGCTCTGCTCATGACTCATTTTGCGCTGACTTCTACATATGGGTGCAGTCTGTGTGCGTCTGTGTGTGTTTGAGTGTGCAGTATGTGTGCGTCTGTGTGTCTGTGTGGAATTCAGTTGTGGAACAAATAAAAAAATTTTCAACAATTTATCAATTCAATGCTAAATACAAAGAGCTGGTTTAATCACAGTGTAGAGCTGTAGGATGAAGTTAAATATTACACTGTTGTTGCCACTGTGCGTATTAGCATCATTAGTAGTAGTACATATATTAAATTAATCAGTACTAGGTACAGAAGTTTTGTAATTATGAGAAAACAACCACGTAGCAAACTGGTGGACTTCTTCCCACTCAATTTTGAGCTTTTTCTTTTGTTGTCTTTATTTTGAAGAGCAAATATTATGCTTTTATATAATACCAAAAGAAGTAAGTATGTGTATAATAACTGTAATATTAGATCCTATTGTCTTGTTTCCCAGAGCTCTGCTCATGACTCATTTTGCGCTGACTTCTACACACACACTTTACACCCCTCGTAGACACATTTACCCGAAAAATAAAAGCAATCAGAGTAATTCTGAGAGGTTGTGTGGCTGGAGGTCAATGTAACGATATGTATGGGTTAATTCAACCACAGAACACGTAGCTCTATCAGTGCACACTTTCTTTTTCATGTTGAGGCTGGACTACAAAGCAAAAACAAGATTTCCTCTGAAATTCAGTGATGGAAGGAGAAAATGTAACAAATCAGAGAAAATTAATCTGGCCTATCTAAACTGGAATTGAAAGGTGCCTAAAAGATGAAGATATCAACTACTGTATGGTTTAAATTGAGCTTTTAGAGTCAGTACAGACCCTACTAGGAAACTCAGTTGATTCAGCATAATATGTGTTCTTTACGAGTACAGATGGTGCAGGTTTTGTGTTGTAAGTACTGACCCAAAACATATTTTACTGCAACACTGCTGTTGAATAATATTAATTTTATCTGTTCCTCATCTTTAATAAATAATATTGGCCTGTAGAATGTGGTGATGTTCATCACCACACTAATTCATCTAAAAGAAGTAAAAGAAACAAGTGCGTTGACGTGACCGTGTTGTGCCCAAAATGAGCTGATGTTCCAAAATGACTATGTGATGCTGCACGATCCTACATGTATCACCCATTAAGAAGTGAGCGTGCACCAGTGGAGCTGAAAATAGGGTGAGATTGTCAAAAATAAACAAATTAAGATGACTCAAACATGCATGAATCACTCTAAATACAATTTAGGATGAGTAAAATGTGAGAGGAAACATCTCTAACATGGTGAAAAGCTCTGAAAAGTCTATTTTTTTCCTTTTACTCAAAAATAGTCCAAAAATAGCTCAACAAACTAGAAACTGCCAACAGTTAAACAACTAACAATGATTTTGCTTCGCAAACAGACTGAGGTCAAAGTACTTCTCCCCTGCGACACATTCTTGAAAAGACGCAGACAGTAAATCTTTTTTGAGTCCATTACAAAACTGGCATGTGCCTTGAGCATGTCATCAGCTCACATTAATCACACTGATGCACGTTTCACAACAGCATCAAAAAATGCTCAGATCAAGACTCAAAACAGGATTTAGACTTTAAAGCTTTACTATGTGACTTTTCTGGTGGAGGGTCTGTCAACTGCTGTCTCCATGGAGATGTTTTCGCTTTGTCTTGTCACACAATATGGGATAACACTTACTAGTATATGTCTACATGAAGACAAGCAGGTAAGATGACTAAGTTACAAGTCAGATCTGTGGAACGGTGACCCAGCTCACATTAAGAACTGTAAAAACAAATGTGATGCTAAATGGAGGCACTGCTTAACACAAGGTGAGCTGATCTGTGCTGTTAAACAACAACGCCCCACAGTCGGGCGGCTGAACAGATTAAAAGTCTGCCCCAGACTGCGTGTACATGCGCCATGATGAAACCAGGATGCTCAAAACCCCATCATAGCCGGGGTACTGATGTGCATGCACATAATTAGTTTGAGCCACAATTGGCCCCCGGGCTGGACTTTGGGTATGCTAGGCTTACAGCATACAGAGGACCAGAGAAGGAGGGGGTCAGCGGAATAGAGGGTCAGAAGAGCAGAGGAGGAGAGGGTCAGAAGAACAGTGGAGGAGAGGGTTAGAGGAACAGAGGATCAGAGGAGCAGGGGTCTTGTGTAACACAGACACTTGCAATTTTCAGTGTACCAAAGCTCAGGGAAAAGTCCGGTTGGTGAATCACTGGAGTAAACAGAAGGGTGAGCATTTCTGAAGGTGTGTGTAAGCATGTATGTGTGTGGTAGCGCGTGTGTTAGCATGTGTGTGTTAGCATGTGTGTGTTAGCATGAGGCCCACCCACTGAGGTCCAACGTCATGGAGGGCTGAGAGACTAATCCACTGGAGCAGAGCCAGAAGAGAACAAGGGACTATACAGAAGAGAAAAGAGAGGGGGAGAAAGAAAGAGAACAAGGGATTTATACTGAATGAAAGAGAAAAGAGAAAAGAGAAAAGAGAAAAGGGAGAGAGACATGCATCTATACGCTCCCTCTGTCTGCAAGTAAGATCGACTGCAGGTACAGCAGCTCTGGCTACAGAACTCTAATGCTGCGTTCAGAGTAGAGTGTCAAGGCGTCCAGTTTACATGCAAAGTCTATGTGGACGTGCTTTTTTGTGGTGCGTCTTCAGGCGTCAATGCGGCACCAATCTGGAATTGACGAAGCACGTCTTCAGCGTTCAGGCGTCATCGCTCTTGATGCGTGTCCAAACTGTCCGGTGTTAGAAGTTGAAAATGCTGAACTTTTGCCGTCGGACGCAGTGCGTCAGCCAATCAGGGACTGCCCTCCAGTGATTCAGCGACATTACTCAGAGAAGGAGAAGAAAGAGAAAATAGACCTAGAAACCAGAGCCACAAACACGATAAAGCAAGAAACCTGCACCACATGTCAGCGGATTATAAATATGTACACACTACAACTGCCGAGCCACCGTCAGGACAATACCTGGACTGAACCGTGACTGAACCAGGACTGAACCAGGACTATACCAGGACTGAACCAAGACTGACAAGACTGACCAAGGACTAGACCAGGACTAAACCAGGACTAAACCAGGACTAAATCAGGACTGAACCAGGACTAAACCAGGACTGAACCAGACTGAACCGAGACGGAACCAGGGCTGAACCAGGTTGGGAACATGGCACGTGTTTCCAGGGCAATGGACACCCTGGACGTGCGTCAAGTATTTCTCTTCCGTTTATCCACAGCGTCCAAGTCAGGTGTCAGGGGCGTCTAAACTCAAATGCAAAGGTGTCCAACTTGAGGCGTCCAGGACATTTTTTGACCTCCCGGTCAGAACGCAGCATAATAAAATCTGACGGTGAACCCAAGATGGCGTCATGTTGTGTCAGTGGCCTGTGCTCATTGGCACAAAAATAATTTTCTTTTTTACATTTACTTCTTCAATACAGATGAGCTCCTCCCACCTGTGGAACTTTTAGGCGCTTTGAGGATGCATTTTTAAAAGTTTATGTTGTGAAAATAGAAAAGAATCCCTACAAAATCAGACCTCTGTGAAAGCTAGATGCCCTGTAAGCTGAACACGGGCAGTTTGAATTCCCAAAATGCATTGCGCTCTATAGGAGAATTCTTTCAAGGCCAGAGCTCTCAGGTGCTGGCCACTAGTCGGTCTGGATCCTGGACAGAGGGAGAGGGCTTATCCAGTTCTTATTATAGAACCATGGCTCTGGCCCAGAAACATTTTTTTAGTAGAGCACAGTGTACCTTTGACCTTTGACCTCTGAGCATAGAGCACAATGTGTTTATTGTGAATTCAAACTGTCCGATCACAGATTTGCATTTGCAGTTGAGAGCCAGCAGGAGGACAGAAACACATCTGTGCTCTTTCAGTCTGAATCAGCGTATGTGTCAAAGAGTGTTCCAATCCTCAAACACATGATCCACTTCAGTTCTGGGACTGTCATCAGGAGAACCAAATAAAACTGCAGCAGCTCATTGTTTTAGCCTCATTTAAAACACTTATTCAAACTTTTAAAAGTCCTGGTTTAGCCTGTGTCAAATCCTCGTTCAGTCTTGGTTTAGTCTTGGTTTAGTCTGGGTCTAGTCTGGGTTTAGTCCTGGTTTAGTCCTGGTTTAGTCCTGGTTTAGTCCTGTTCATGCTGGTTTAGTCCTGATTCAGTCCTGGGTCAGCTCTGGTTTAGTCCTGGCTTGGTCTGGATTCAGTCTTGGTTTAGTACAGACTGGACACAGGGAGAACATACAACCTTGACGCAAGTTCTTTTAAAGATGCGTTGTGTAACTTTCCTGTTATCATTTTTACACTGCCTGGAATGTTCCACAGTATGACATTAAATCTATCTCCATGGATTTAACAAATCTGTTCAGTAAGAATTCATGTTTTGCAAATGCCTGTAATGGAATAAACGGAGGAAAGATTGATCAGTTTAATGTCACACTGCAATGACATCTCCACGGTGACAAGCACCTGAAAAGTTCCACAGTACAGCAGTAGGTGAGTGCATGTATGTTACCTGAAAGCAGCAAGGTACTCTGCGTCGCCCATAGGGTGCTCTAGTCCTCCACTCCAGGCCACGTTCACATTAAAGCCCTCACCTGCTCTTGCCCCCACCTGCAACACCATATACATGCATGCACTTAGTCCTGGTTTAGTCCAAGAATAGTCTTGTTTCAGTCCTGGTTTAGTCATAATTTAGTCTTGTTTTAGTCCTGGTTTAGTCCTGGTATAGTTCTAGTTTAGTCTTGATTTAACCCTGGCTTAGTCCTGTATAGTCTTGGTTTAGTCTTAGTTTAGTCGTAGTTTGGTCCTGATATATTTCTGGTTTAGTCTTGGTTTAGCCCTGGTTTAGTCCTGGTTTGTTCCTGATATATTCTTGTTTTAGTCTCAGTTTAGCCCTGATTTAGTCTTGTTTTAGTCCTGGTTTAACTCTGGTTGTGGTATAGTTCTAATTTAGTCCCAGTTTAACTCTGGATTAGTCCCGGTATAGTTCTAGTTTAGTCTTGGTTTAGTTCAGGTTTGGTCCTGGTATAGTCTTGGTTTAGTCCTGATTTAATCCAGATTAACTCCTGATTTAAACTTGGCCTAGTCCTAGTTTAGTCCTGGTATAGGCTTGGGTTATTCTTAGTTGTCCTGGTTAAGTTTCTGTAGGATAAACCTAATTTCAGAGCGAGTTATGGTGTGAAAAAGAAGACATCTATAAGAGCTTAGTTAGTTCCAGTGACAGGTTTTAGTGACACGATTCACTCAGCATTTGTGATTTAATAAAAAAATCTTGCTTAATTTTCTCTAGCTTGTACATTTCAGTGTTAGTCTATCATTTTACTTCTTGGTTGGACACAGGCAGCAGAGTTCTGATTGAATATAAATAAACAAAAACACTTTTATTTAGTTTAATGAAGGTCTAAACAGTCACAAAAAGTTTTTCTTGTGCATAAACTGTCTCTATATTTGATGGAGTTTTCCTGTTGATGATACAGGCAGAGGGATTCGGTTTTATAACTCACACACTCCCTGTATTTTTCTACTTTTCTTCACAAACTGTCACTTAGCTGATGTAAAACTATAAATATTCACCACAAGTTCTATCCACTAAACCAAGACGCAGACAAACATGACCTTTAACTGTTGATAGTCACACTGCAAATTTCTCTGACCTGGTCAAGATTTTCAAATTTATAACAGGTTCTTCATCTTGTTTTCAGATTAATTCTCTACTTACTAGTTCAGAGACGCTTCATTCTAGTCTAAAGGCAGTTTATTTTAAGAGAACTTGTCAAGTAAAATGATCTTGCTGCATGGACTGATAATTTCACTACTTTTAAGTAATTTCTGATGGATTTAAATGTTTATAACTTACATTTTGGCCAAACTATTTTGGAGTGTGGCAGTTTGAATCCCGCTCTTGACATAAACATCATGTTGGCTAAAGCACAAACTCAGCTCACCCGTTTAGTTCCATCTAAACCAGCTCTTACTGGTGAGATTGTTAACTCTTCTAGACCTAAGGGCAATTTTAATACATTTGTCCTTGCCTGGATTTTTACATTTTTATTTTGTTGTTTCAGTACAACCTGTTATTTCAAAACCTGCTTTTTTAGTTGTGTCATATGGCTATAATAAAAGCTATAAAACCAGAACTAAAAAAAATAACAAACAAACAAACCAAAAAGCACACAGCAAACATGTATAAACAACTTTTTGGAAATAAAACATGCTTAATATATTCTCTGCTTACAGTTCTGAGATGCTTCATTCTAGTCTAGAGGAACTTTATTTTAAGAGAACTTGTCAAGTAAAATGATCTTGTTGCACTGACAGATTATTTCACAACTTTTTAGTCATTTTCTGATTGATTTAAGAGTTTATATCTTAGATTTTAACCCAGCTTTTTTGCAGTGCAGAGTGAGAGATGAGACAGCTCTTACCCCCCCTAGGTCCCCCTTAGCCCGGGTTTATGGTTTTAATGAAGGAAAGATGACATTATCAACCCCACACTCTCAATCATCTGTCAAAGATCTGATCATAAGTCTTTCACTCTCTCACACACACTCTTCCTCACTCTTCTCACCTCTTTCTCTATCTCTTACCCAGTTTACACTCTCCCTCCCTTTCTTTCCTCTCTTACTGTGTGTGTCTCTCTGCCTTTCTCTCATAAATCACACTTAAACAGAAACAAACCCATATATTCCCAAGGGTCCAGTGTTTCCCAACCTGAGGTGTGCGGTCACAGGGCGAGGAGCACATTTATGTTGAGTAGATTTAACAAATGAAATAATTTTTAAAGGGCACAGACTCCTATGTATTTGGATTATTTACTGCATGTGTGAGCACACTGCAAAAAGCTTGGTCCAAATTTAAGATCGAAACACTTAAATCTATCAGAAAATGATTGAAAGTAGTGAAATGATCTGTCCGTATAGCAAGATCATTTTACTTGACAAGTTCTCTTCAAATAAACTCCCTCTAGACTAGAATGGAGTGTCTCAGAACCAGTAAGCAGATAACAAATCTGAAAACAAGATGAATAACCTGATATAAATTTTAAAATTTTGGCCAGATTAGAGAAATTTGCAGTGTAATCCTGTATTGTCCTGCATTTGAGACTTGAGAGCTCAGAAAAATATTTTCACCTATACCCCTATCCCTGCCTTCTTTTCTGTATGTATGTCGGGATTTGGAAATTGTAAATAAGACTCTGGGTCATGGGTCAAAATGTTGTTTAGCCATTTCAAAAGGAAATAAACATGGATGTGACGTGAGAGATGGAGATGTTTCACCATGTCCTGATCTCTGGTCAGCTTCTTGTCCTCCCCATAAGCAGCTCAAATACACATAGTATTTAACAAAAATATCAGAACTTAAAGTAAGCATTTCATTTAACTTCACTTTAAATGTCCACCGTGTATCTTTTTGGTTGGGGGTCTGCCACCTGCTTGTTTCTATGGAGATTATATTGCTCTGCCTGGAATGTTCCACAGTATGACATTAAATAGCTCTACTTTACATTTATTCAGTTGCTGATTGTTTTATCGCTCAAAAATACCTCGAAAACCAGGCATTCTGACTGTGTGTCACCTCTCCACAGATCTGACCTGTAACTTGGTCTGATTTGGTCTCCATGAAGATAGAAATGTTTTAATGCCATACTGTGGAATCATTCCAGACAAAGCAATAACAAGAAGAAGCATTTGACGGACCCTCAACCAGAAAATTTACACAATGCACCTTTAATAAAATGAAATAATTAAACAATGCTTAATACCCAAACTAGTTTACTAAAGGTATTATTGTTAATAAGCGCAATATGTAAAATACTAATTTGTGCACATCACACCACCATTACTGTGAGTGTGTGTCTGTCTGAACATGAGCGTGTGTCAGATTATCACCAAGAATGAAGAGAAGAGTAAAGAATTAAAAAGTGTCAAACGAACCAGAGAAATCGTGGGGCCAGTATGACACTATCTTCTGACCTGTTCTAATGCCGTTTCCTCATCACAAACACACCTGGAGTTGTGTTTTGTTTCATTCACACATGTTTAACACACAAACCCTGCAGATTTAGCCTGGGTTCTTCACTCTCCATATTGTGATGTCATGTGGTAATACAGGAAGTGCTCCACTGTGTTTTTGAACTCCTTCACTAGAATCATTTGGATCATTTCAACACTGGAATTGGAAATCTAAACAAAATGTAAAAGGAGCTTTTAAATTGAAAAGTACCACTATGTGACATCACGAGGTGGAATAGAACATTTTGAGCTTTGGAGATGTAGACAGACTCATAATATAGAGTTAGTCAAACATGTGTGAATGAAACAAAACACAACTCCAAGTCTGTTTTTGAGGGGGAAACAACATTATCACATGGATTAAAGCTCACAAGAGTCTGTTTTATGTAATGTAAGACCTTTAAATGTTTCTCTGAAATCTCATCATTTCTCCTCTCTCTTCTTTCTTTCTCTCTCTCTCTCTCTCCCTCTCTCTCTCTCTCTCTCTCTCTCTCTCTCTCCCTCACTCTCTCTCTCTCCTCTTCCTCTCTCACCCCTTTCTCTATCTTTTCTTCTCTACCTCTTTTTCTCTGTCTCTCTCTGAGGCGCTAACTTTAACGCCCTGCTCTTCTTCTCTTTTTGGCCCACACCTCCCCATGCAAGTCGGGATCTTGGACGGGCCGAAGTCCTGGATCTTGGCCAGTGTTTTTGTAGTTGTGGCAGGCCCCGCCCCTCCATCACTCAGACTGTCAGGAGCAGAGTTCACAAAGGGTTTGACTGACAGGTGCTGGCAGGAGAGACGAATATGTGAGAGGGAGAAGTGAGGGAGTGACGGGGGGGAAAAGAGGGGGGAGTGAAAAAGAAGAGGGAAAAGGAGAAAGGGGGAGGAGTGAGAGAATGAAGAGAAAGAGGGAGGGAGAGGGAAGCGACAGGGAGAAAGAAGAGGAGAAGAGGGGAGAAAGAAAGATGAGTGAGAACAAGAAGGACAGAAAAGGAGAAAGAAGAAAGAGGAGGAATAGTGGGGGAGTTGGAGGGGGGCAGAAGTATAGATGGAGATGAGAGAGAAGGAAAAGAGAGGTTAAAGAGAGAGAGGAGGATAAAAGAAGGGAAGAGAGACAGGGCGAAGAGGAGAGAGGGATAAGCAGAAGTGAGAGGTTAAGGACAGGAGAAAGGGAGGGAGGAAGTGAGAGTGAGGGGTGAAGGAGGAGAGGATTATGGGGCATATGTCTGCGTGGACGGGATGTATGAGCAACAAACTGAAAGCACATGAGTGGGAGCCTCTGCATCGTTTCCCAATCAGGGGTCTGGGGTCTGAGTCTCCCCACGCTAAATCACTCCCCCTTCAGAGTGACACAACACAATCAGCATGTATCTGCTATCATGAAACTGTATATTGTTTGTACACGAAAAGGCGAAAATCAAGGAAGCGCGGAGAGAAGTGAGCCAAATGTCAGAGGCGCAGAAAGGGGTAATGAGGGAGCGAGAACCCAAGCGATACAGCCGGATGCCCGTACCTGAAGCACTCGAAACAGCCAAACAAAGCCTCCAAGCCTTGGCCAGCTGACTAAAGAGGTACACGCGGGATAATGAAGCCAGACGAATTAACCGCCTGTTCGCAACGCAACCGGCGAAAGTGTACGCTCAGTGGCAGGGTAATAACAGTGGCGCTGACCCGTCCAGGCTCGAGACTGAGAGGTACTGGGAAGCTATATGGGAAAGGGAGGCAACGCATAACACCGGTGCACACAGTGGCTGGCGGCTCTGAGAGAAGAGCACAGCAGCCTCCCTGAGCAGAATCCAGTCACCATCACAGTGGCAGACATCCAGGAAAGAGTCTCAGGTATGAAGAACTGGACGGCACCAGGCCCTGACATGATCCACACATACTGGCTAAAGAAGCTCACTGCTCTCCACGAGCGCCTAGCAGCACAAATGAACCAGCTGCTAAGGGATGGGACTCACCCTGAATGGCTAACCGAAGGGCGTATGATCCTGATCCTGAAGGATCCCTCAAAGGGTACAGTCCCATCCAACTATCGGCCAATTACCTGTCTCTCCACAACATGGAAGCTCATGTCAGGCATCATTGCGGCTAAGATAAGTGGGCACATGGATCAATACATGAGCACAGCACAGAAGGGCATCGGCAAGAATACCAGAGGAGCCAAACACCAACTCCTGGTGGACCGAACAGTCGCCCGAGACTGTAAAACCCGTCACACCAACCTACACACACCACATACATGGATCACTGAGTGCTTG
>KN492824.1:0-14392 GCA_000787155.1 Scartelaos histophorus
ATTATTATTTATTATTTTTATTTTTCTCAAGAGAAATTGCCACAAACTTCAGAGCTCGGACTCAACAAATAAAAACAAAGTGGAGCACACGAACGAGATGCCATTAGTGCACCAGTCAAGAGGTCAAATGATGTCATACACAAACCCCTACTCCCACCTGCCAAGCTTGTGGGAAAAAAAAGATGATGGCAGAGATGATGGAGGAGATCGTATCTGATGTCTCAAAAAGGATACCTCAAAACACACCAAAAACCCAGTCACCCATGGGAAAAATCCAAAGGAAGAAGGACTTGGTGAGGATATTTTTTACTTAACCTCTCACCAATAGGGCTGTTTTTGCCTTACAAACTAAAATAAGCCCTGATTCAGAATGAGGCTCTGTAGTTTTGGCCTCTGTCTTTCATTATAAGTGGGACCAAACTCTGCACAGGAACAGTGCATTTCGGATGTTTTTGGTAAATATAAGGACTGGTATAGCTGTTGTCTGGGTGGTGGTCTAATAGTGTTTCCCAACCAGGAGTGTGGGGGCACTTTCCAGGAGGCACTAGGAATGATCTCAGAATAAACATTTAATTTGAATCTAAACTGTTTTACATGCTTAATACTGTTTCTATAGGATCATTTGAAATAAACATAATCATAATAAAATAGAATTGTTGTTATTGGCTATAATAGTAAAGAAAAAACACACTGTTGCAAATAACAACACTTTGGCAGACAGACAGTAGATTGAGCTTTTGTTGGGTCTTGATAATTCCCAGGTCAAAGATGAATAACTGTATGTCACTAAAAATAGATGTCGGGACTTGTAATTAGGTTTAAAGGTACAGCTGGATTTCCTAACAGACGTGTTAAAATGTTACAAAACATATTTAAAATCTTTCAAAACAAAATGCAAAATGTATAAAAACACTCAGGTTCAGGCAAGAAGAGCTGTATCAAGTTTTCTGAGAAAGATAAATAGTCTGAACTGATGAGAAATTATTTTACCCTGTTCTGAAAAAAAATATTTGAATCAAATTATCAAACTAAAATTGGTTTAAAAATGTGCTAAATCTTAAGAAACATATTTTTAAAAATAAGCAAATGTTTGTTTTACACAATAAAGTGAAATAAAGAATATTTATTAATTTTCAATAAAACTATGTCAATGAAAAATAGCAGTTCCAAGTAGTGATTGGGAGTAGGTTTGTAACTTTAATCATTAGATTAACTTTGCAGTTGAGACAGAGTGAAAGGTCAGCATTTCTGAAGGGGACGCTCTGTCTCAAGCCAATCGAACAGAGAGGAAATGAGCTCAATAAATCTAACCTTGAGTTCATTATACAAAGTGTATCCAAACAAATTAAAAAGGTAAATCAATCTAGAGTCAGTGTTGTATTAGAACATTTGAGGTTTTAATTTATGATCAGTTAGCAGTTTTTCAGACCAAATGTTAACATTTGTTTGTCCATTTAAAATAGTTTGTTTAGATTAATCTCTTATTCAGATTACGTCTGCACTAAACCTCGACTACATCCTCATTTTCCTCTTTCTCTGCAGCCTAATAGACAGAATATAAATAATTTTATTTGGAGAAATTCTACCCTCTATCATGCTCTTCATCTTCTAGTGAACCTAAATGAATG
Source organism: Scartelaos histophorus (assembly GCA_000787155.1). NCBI lineage: Eukaryota > Metazoa > Chordata > Actinopteri > Gobiiformes > Gobiidae > Scartelaos > Scartelaos histophorus. The sequence goes on from KN492824.1 coordinate 1,629, forward strand.
TAATATATGGATATTTGAATATTTAACTGAAAACAAGCTAATGTACAATTGTTTTAATAAAAAGTAATTGACTTATCTAGAGCTGCAAACCCACACAGGTGAGAGTGTGACTGTGCCTTTCAGTCTAGATCAGATGTGTTTGAGTGGAGCCTCGTGTTGTGTATGAGCGAGAATGAGAAGCAGTCTGCAGTCTAGTTTGACTCAAACATGAAAAATGCATTTGACTTGGACTTATATAGCTTACACAGCCCCATTTCATTCACTATTACACACTTTACTGAGTAGTCAGCATTAAGATAAATTATGTTTGGAGATTGGTGCTGGTGATTTAAAGAGGAAAAGGCTGTACAATTTGTATTGGGTCAAACCACTAAAGGATTTAAGTGCAGGAAGGGGCCTGGATCACTTGTTTATTTATTACTGTCTTAAACCCAAAACACTTCACAGCTCTGAACAAGTGTCTGCATATAGATTTACAGATAGTCCATACATTAATCAGCAAATATAGTACAGTGACTAACAGCAGGAGTCCCCAGGAAAAAAAATATTTCCTCACGAAAACACCGACAGGGCTCATAATCATAACATTAAGTTGGCTTATTATGCAGAGCTGAGTCTCCAAAACCTGCATGAGGGAAACTTCCTGGACCCCAATGAGGCTGGACTACACACAGCAGGCAGCAGAGTGTGTAATGGCAGAAGAATCAGAAACCAGAACTGACAAGTCCATTGAGCACTCAGACTACAAGGCCAAACTCACATCTCTCACACAGAGCTGGAAAAAGAACAAGAGAAATCTCCAGAGCAGACATTTACAGAGATAAATCAATTGCTTTTACTCAATGAGCTTGTAAAACCAACAACAGTGGTGAATAGAAGATGGATAGTCTGAGGCGACTGCTGGTTCTGCTGCCACACAGTGGCTAAAAGCTAGAACACCAGGATGAAGATGGAGAGAGTTTGGGAATGTGCTGTTTCTAGAATAAATCTAGACTAATAATCTGTAACACTGAAGCCAATCTGCAGCTCCGGGTTAAAAGATTTCATGTCTTTTAGTATCTCATTTTTAAATTGATTCATACTTAATAAAAGTATATATATGAAAGTATTTTCCCAAAATGTCCTCTGTAGCAACCGCACTGTTTCTGTCTGCTGGCTACAGTATTATAAAAGGTTTAGATTAGAAACATTCATCTCCTTTGATAATGCTGTAATGTCCACACATCATACCTTTGAACCCACACATATCCACAATGGGATTCACAGAATCCCTTTGTGTTTTTTGGTAAATGAAAGCTGGGATAATGTACCTGTGCATCCACTGCAACATCTACAGAGAGGGCCTCAGTTACCATCAACCTCAAAAGTCAAAAAGCAAAATCAACTACCACCGTCTTTATGTTCTTACAGTAAATATGCAACAGGGTGTTTGAGAATAGGACAAGTACTTCTTCAGTTATAGTTTTCTTTAGACTATGATAGCACCAGCCCTGTCCTGTGGAAATGGACTCAGCAGGAGCACATTTTAGCTGCAGTTGTGTCAAAGCTGCTCAGTGCCACAGATTCAGAGGAACTGCAGAAGTCACATATTGTATTATAACCCACTATCTCCTCCATAACCCTTTTATCTCCAGAGCTTTGGGCAGCTCTGTCTCAGAGGGGGACACAAGAGGCCATTGTCAAAAAGCATCTCCTCGAAGATTGTTTGTGAATTATATCTGACTCCTGCATTGTTTTCCTTCTGTTGTATGAATTTTCAGCCGCCTCGGCCTAAGCTTTTGCACGGAACAATAGCGACATCTGTTGGTTTTGGAAAGTGGCCTACTGCGTTTTAATGGCCTTTACGGACACCAACAGTTGCCTCTAGGTTGTGTGAAAGCTCATCATGGTTTCAAAGTTACAGGTCTTATATTACACATAATTGAACTTTGAACTTTAAGCAATGTTATAATGTTGTTACCTCTTCAGAAACATACCTGGGCTGAAACCATCAATCATGTGGTGAAGTTATATGGAGTTTAAAAACACAGTGGAGCACTGGACCACTTCCTGTATTACCAGATAACATCACAAGATGAAATGAGAGAAGAACTCAGCCTGAACAGTATGTGTTAAACATGTGAATAAAACAAACCACACTCCAACTAGGCTATGTTTATGATAAAGATAAAGATAAAGAAACATTACACCAAGGAACAGAAAATACCTATTATATACACAATTTAAGGATTTTTGCTGTAGTTATACATTGACCTACAACCAGCTAAAGTTAAAGATACCCTTAATAAAATAAATGAACAGGTCTGTTCATCATCATCAGTCTAACATTCTGCTGAACTGCCATTATTATTATTATTCCTTTGTTATATAATACCTTTATCTATTTGATTCCTAAATGTCAGTGATCTCCTTCCGCTTAAGTTTTCTCTTTCTAAATGTAGTTGTTGATCTTGGGCCTAGTTGTTTGTTCGTGTTTCCTGAGCTCAGATGAAACAGGGAGGGGGCATGAGGGGGTCGGCTTCTCCAGTTCCCCAGATCATCTCCATTCTCAGCTCCTTCATGGCTGCACTTCATTATGTGCCGCTCCAAAACCCATAATGGAAGGTGGCTCTAACATCTGAAGCATATAACGCTACTTAACCATGGTGGACACACTGTGCTAAAGTTGTAGAGAGGATCATTTTCCAAATCAACGCAGAACAGAAGAAGACAGCGCGGATTCGTTGGTGAGTGGGTAATAATGCTAACAGAGTGTTAGCATGCATCATTGACGATGTTGCTGCTAAAGCTTTTACGCTGTGATAATCTCGCTGTTGAAATACTGAAATGCCATTTGTTTTTAAGACATAACAAATTACCTCAAAGCCATCTTTAAGGTAGTTTGCTTTGAGAACTTAGGACTACAATTTAGCATTTAGCTTAATTGTGCTAGCCACGGATAGCGCCCCCACCGCACAGCTGAACTTTTGTTGTCATTTATTTTACAATTTTACTCAAACGCAAGAATTGCTCAAAACATTTACAACTATGTGAAGCAGCTTTTATTATTCATAATACATCACGTTTATGCCTGACGGTCACTACTGTGTTGTTATTACAGCAAAACAAAAAAAAAATCTGACAATAGATCAAACGATCAGATCTTTGAATGTGTCCCCTCCAGAAACTTCCATCTGATTTGTAGAGTAAAGGCCATGTAAAAGGATGTGTTTTAGAATCGGATGTCTTGATAATGATGTTATTGATACTTTGCAGTGACATCACGCCAAGAGTCTAAGGGCCTAAGGGGTGTTTTACATGTACCTCTATGGTAGAATCTTTAGCAGTTACCCTGGAGACAAATGCATGCATAGAAAACACCTTTTCAGCAGCCTGTGATCAATGCAAGCGTTCATGACCTTGTTTAGCATTAGGTGTTTGATTTTCAGCAAAAGGTGAGAGTGACTAAAGTGAAAAACTGCTTGCTGATGCGAGCTTTCTTGTCACTGTAATTTTAAGTGCAGGAGGTTTTGTTTAACAGCACAAATCACCTCACATATGTAGTTAGTTCTTTCTGTTTGGATTGTATTAAAAAGGAAAGAATAGATGAAAGTCTAAGAGCTTTTGACAGAGTAGTGCCTTCAGTTAGCCTCACATCCAGGTAATGCTGATGACATCAGCTGCAAAGTATCATTTGGTTGGTATTCAATCTGTCTGCTATGTTTTAGCAGTTTAGATGGCAACATAACAGCCGGCCCATGGAAGTGGTTTACATAAAATACAACTTTTCTATCCAAATGGCTCATCTATTTTAAATGTTTAGGTATCACTTTTGAGAAGCTTCTTCTTCCTTGACTCGTCTCATGTGAGCCCTCTGTTTAGATAATGGCAATAGGTGCCATTCAACTTAAGGGTCAGCTGTGCAGCAAGTGCACCTTTTCTTTGGACATGAGTTTTTCTTCTTGAGCCACATGTTTTCTCTCAGCCCTGTGGTTGTCAAGGAGCTGCTGTGTCATAGTACTATGCTGTTTCTGTTGGTCTCGTTGTTATGCAACTTTGAGAGTTTATCAAGCTTAGAAGTTGTACTCCATTTGGGCCTATTTATGTGGTTTTGAAAGTTAGGCTTAACTTTCTGCTAACTACTGCCACTGTCAAGAATCATTTTTGCTTGGATTGATTATCTGTTCTTTAGTCTACATGTTGATTTTAATAAACTGACAAATATTTTGCCAGATCCCTGTTTTCTGCCCCTCAGAGCAGCTTTGTTGTGTACATCTGGCCCTAACATCTGTGTCTCCTTCTTTCGTTCATGTTCAGAGAGTGAGAGAGGGGCGGGGGAGTTCAGAGACTTGGAGCTTGTGTGAGGAGTGGTCGTTTCCGGCTTTGTTTTCCTTTATTATGTCATGTAACAGCAATGCAGGTTATTAAGTGGATGTGCTAAAAGTTATAATTATAATTGTTACACATTTTCTCCCTTTAAAAAAACATCATATGTACAGAGCTCATTAAAGATGCCAGAGGTTCGGGACCTTTCAGAGGCTCTGCCTGAAATGCCCTTGGATCCCATCACTGGTGTTGGAGTTGTAGCCTCTAGAAACAGAGCTCCCACTGGATATGATGTGGTAAGAACAGCTTTATTCCATACTGCCTAGTTCCTGGTTGGATGATTTTGAATGAATGGTTTTCCACACTACTGTGTTCCTCAGGTCTCTACCACCACAGATGGCCTTGATGCTGATTTATGGAAGGATGGCCTTTTTAAATCCAAGGTGACTCGCTATCTGTGCTTCACAAGGGTCTTTTCTAAGGAAAATGTAAGCACACTTAACATAACTTTCTTTCTTTGAATTTGTGCTGACAATTTAATTGATTGATTTTTATTGTGTTTTTAGAGCCATCTAGGCAATGTGCTTGTGGACATGAAGCTTATTGACATAAAAGACACTCTCCCTGTGGGCTTCATTCCTATACAAGAAACAGTTGATACACGTAAGTTGTAGAAATAATGACTGAGAGATGGGCACAGATCATGTTGCGTTAATGCAGAATGTAGTAGAATGACTTTGTATATTGTGCAGAGGAGCAGGCTTTTAGGAAACGAAGACTTTGTATTAAGTTTATTCCAAGAGATTCCACAGAAGCTGCCATTTGTGACATCCGCATCCTGGGACGCTCCAAACAAGCTCCTCCTCAGTACACGTTTATTGGGTGAGTTGAGGTGGATTCCTTATAAAGTTGACTTGCTACATGGATTACAATGTTCCTAACCTTTGTACTATTACAGGGAACTCAATAATATGGGAATATGGTATCGCATGGGCAATGTGCCCCGGGCACAGGACTCCACTCACACCCCAAGCACCAACAATGTCCAGAATATGAACTCCACTCCCAATGCAGCCCCTGTTCCCACAGCCCCTATGCCTAAGTATGTATTCTCTAATAAGGAGTTTGAGTTGGATTTAAGTTGAAGTTTCATATTATTGGTTTAATACATTGTTTTCTTTTTCAGGCATATATCAATGACGCTTCCTGCCAGTTTCAGAGGAAAGAACACAACAAGACCAGATTACGAGCACCAAAACTCCAATCTGTATGCCATCTCTGGTAAGAGCTTTAACTAACTGTGAGCACTGGATAACAGTGGTACATACTTGAGCTTAACCAGGGCATGTATATGACGACTTCTGTTTGGTACGTCTTTCAGCTATGGATGGTGTTCCTTTCATGATCTCAGAGAAGTTTGCCTGTGCCTCATCTGATGTAAGATAGATGTTTATTTTTCTCATACACATCCTCGATAGTCAGTTCTCATTGCTTTGTGTTTTTTTTCCTTCAGTTACAGCAAGTGGATCTAATGGGCATCACCATTAAGTCACTGGCTGAGATTGAAAAAGAAGTGAGTAATAATGTCAAAGTATATTATATTCTGCTAGTCTTATCAATTAAACATTGATCGGTAAAACTTTATTGAAGCTGAAGGCCAATTTAAACAGTAAGAACACTTAAGTGTAACTGTATTGTCACTTTAAAATTTGTAGTACTTTGTATTTTAGTAATCATTAACTATAGTTTGAGTAAAACAAACAACATTTTTCAAATAATGACAAAACAAAGGTACAATTGAGGTACAAAGATGAGATAAACGAACCTTCATTTGTCCCGCAGTGTGGAGATTGTAGTGTTGCAATGCACAGTTCAAGAAGAACAATAGAATAGAAATAAGCCTAGTTTTGATTCAGTAAATTAACTTTAATCATTACCAGTAAGCATTGGTCGATGATGACAAACTAAAGTGTCTTTATCAGAGGAGGTTAAGATATCACAGAATAGCTACAAAGCAGATGCCTTTATGTGCTGAATGACATGTGCACTTGTCTTTTCTCTGCAGTATGATTACAGTTTCCGTACAGAGCACAGTGCAGCAGCCCGCCTCCCCCCCAGTCCTACACGGACGTCACTCAGCTCTGAGGCCTGATCCCCAGAACTATAATCCCCACTAGCCAGAGAAAAGGCAACTACTGAGCTCCCACATCAATAAAATCACTAAGGACTACGAACAAATAATGAATAGTCAACAAGAAATGCTAATGGGAAGTGGACATTTAAAGTCTTTCCTCTAAACTGCAAAGATTGAGAATGGCTTGACTTCTGTCTTTAACCACTAAGATCAGGCACTAAAGAAAAAATCTTTCTTGTATCTGTTTGAGCCGCTGTGAATAAATACCATCCATATACAAGACTTGCTGCAATAAAAAGCAAGAGGACAAGAAGGACAGAAATGGGTCTGATGAACATTTTTTTTTGGTTCACTTTATCAAATGTTCTAATATTTACCTGTTCTTCTGTCTCGGTTATATACTTGTGAGAATGTGAGTGCACTTTGTTTTGGGGATTTGACGTGTGCTGCAATCCACTCCCTCACTGATTATGCTATTTTAGTTTTCTTGTTTTTACTGAACCACTATTTTCATATTTCATAATCATAGGTCAATGGACTGGTGATCATTGTAGAATGCAGCTATCTTTTATTATAAGCACCATTTCAGTCTCTGTCGCAGTTCTGATCCGTCTGTTCAAGTCGGAACCAAAAAAGAGTATTGATGTTACCACCAGACTCACTGTCTACTCTCACTGATTATTAAGTAATTACTCAGTGATTATTCAGTTTCACATGAACAAAATTGTGGTAGTCTTTTCTTTATTTTATGTACTGAGTATGTTTCTTTTTAGCATCAGGTGTATCCTCTCTTGGCTGTTAACAAATCTTTTTTTTTTTTTTAACAAAAGCTAACCTGTGAAGAGTTCTTGGATTATTGACCACTCTTTTCTATATTGGACACGACACTATAATATAAATTACCATTCAAATAATATCTTTTGGTAATTATAATGTGCTTTTTTGTTTTTCTATTTTGGTTTTCTGATGTTCCTGTTTCTTTGTGTTATGTTACAATGCTATTCATAGACACAAGTGACTTTCTGCTAAACATCTGTAAAGCATCAGTATATTCTTCTGGTTGTTACATTCACTGTTCTTTGATACTGTACTTTCGTTTTGAGTTGCGTGGCAGCTCAAAAACCATTGAGAGAACTATTGTTTCACTGATGGAAAATCTTCGCCCATTTCTACATATTTTTTATGTTTTAATTTATTAGTGAATTCAGTATTGAACCTAAGATCAATGTTTTAACAATATGTTAATTGCACTGTCTGCTATGTAAAATATAAGCAGTTCTAATGCTTGTCTTGTGATAAGCTAAATGTGTTATTTCTCATGTTTAATAATATTTTACAGTTTAACAAGAACTAAAATGAGGGCACAGCCAGTATCACTCTTGATGTGTCTGTTTTATTGCATGCTAGGTCTTCTTTTCAAAATATATGTATATACAAACAGTTTATTAAACTGAGATGAGCAGATTCTTTTTATGAGAACGTTTATTTTTCATGAAAAACAATTTGAGATGGAAAGGCACCGTAACTACCTCATGTGTCTCAACTGAACATGATTCAATTAGCGCCCAGTTAACATGAGTTTTCTTACAGTGCCACCACACCACTTTATGTGCTGTCTGTCGACATCAATGCTCTGCCTCTTGTGTAATGGAAACTTGTAAATGTAGCTTTATCACTACTGCAGATCTCAGACTTTAGATTTAAAGGAGCACCAAGTAACTTTTGTGATGGTGCCACCTGTATATCTTTATTGTTTTGCTTAAAATGCTCCAGTGGCATTTTGTCTATCCAATTTTTATTGCTAAACAAATATAATGAAAAACAATCGTGCTCAATCTCTCCACAGATTTGGCTTCTAACTTGGCCTAACCCTCCACCAGAAATGTAGCATGTGTGCAGCTTTAAAGAAAATAAATATGCAATGACTATACAATTTTTTTTCAACCTCAGTACAAAATGCCAAAGAAGCATATAGTTCTGTCCAAGAAAACATCACATAAACAATATTTTTCCAGACACATGAACCAAAAAGTACCAATTAAACCCTTTTGAATCAGTTATCTTGTCTGGGCATAAACAGGAATATTGTTGTTGCATCAGAAACACGCTCACTGTTATATTTGAAGGCACACTTAGGATTTCTCATTGTCCTAGTCTCAGGGTGCCTCAACTTAAGCTGCACAAAAGAGTACCTACTGTAAATACACTTATTTACAAAACTCATTTGCACATCATTTGCACCACAGCAAATAACCTCCTTAGAGTAAGTGTTCCAAACCTGAGCAAGAAAAAGGAAACAGGACTTCTGCTTCACAGAAATACCTTTCGCTAAGTCACTGGATAAGATAAGTGATAAGTGATATAATTTATAATTTTGTACATTTTTACATTATTCTGTTAAGTTGGTGGTTATAAGACAATATTTTTAATCAAACAAATTGTGTGTCCTCATAAATAACCAACTTCTATTATCACATTATTTTATTTTGTGCCATTTATCTTGTGGGTTTAAACCACATATAAAAAACAAGAGCGTCACTACCACTGTTAACAGACCACACACACTTGTCGCACTTTATATTCCTGCAGTTCAAACAACAAGACTACCATGCATAATGCAGCGAGCTTTGTTCCTCAACCTAAATAACCACAGATTTTTCCAACCTCTGTTTGAACTTTAAATACTGTGTGTTTCCTTATAAAGTGCTTTATAGCTGCCTTTGACTTAAAGGTTCATTCACACAAGTGAGCTGATAGTCGTGTGTGGGCCACATGTCACCTTACGCCACTGTCTTTTAATACTTCTTTTGACCTCTTTTTACTATTACTTTTTAATCAGAAAATTATTCTTTACAATAAATTAATCTTTAGTTGTCCCAGAATGAAGATAATTGTATTTTTTTATTTCTTCAATAATAATCACATCTAATAATTATAGTCTGATCCAGTTCTCTGATACTGTTCTTGTAAATGTACAATAAAAATATTATTCACAAACAGAGTAAATTGTATAGTACTTATGGTGGCTCATACTACAAAAACAGATATTTTATGATTGCTCCATGTACTGATGTTACTGTACTGTCTCCAGAGGAAAGCCCAGGACTTTTCCATGTGTCTCCGATGCTGCTACTGAAGGAATTCAAACTGAAATAAACTTGTATCTGTCTTTGTATTTATGAAAAAGAATCTATTGTGGTTCTGCTCCTCTAGCAGCACATGTTAGACACCACAGAAGAAGGCCAATGCAAGTACAGCTGCATAAAGTCATCAGAGTGGCCCCCACACTCTGCACTGGCCCTTCACTCTCTCAGTGCTCTTGGTCAAATGTGCTCCCTCAGTAAACCAAAGCTTTTTGAATTTGAATTGTAACGATCAGAGGTGGAAATAAGTATTTGTGTTATCTGAAACATGATCTAATCCATGTAAACCTTGAATACTATTTATGTTCAAAACATCAGTTGAGGAATATGAAACTCTTGTTTTAACCACTAGGGGGCAGGACTAGTAACTTTATGGGCCGATTCATCGCAAACCGCGACTGTCGCTCAAAGCAAAATCTCAGAAAAATCTAAAAAGTCTTTATTCCGCTCAGTATTTGAACCTAAACTAAAATCTAATCAGACTTGTAATATCAATCTCAGACTCAACAGCACAGGTCTACAGGCCAACTTAAAGCATATCAACTAAAACACAGGCCGATTTGTTCTGGTCTAAGTCTACGGTAAAGTTAGAGCCTTTTCCCACCTCAGTCTGCGCACATGCTCCATGTGAATTACACTAGTTGCATAAATAGTCCTTTGTGCCACATTACGAATAGGCCTCCGGCTGGTGCTTTTATTTCAATATTTAATTTCCCGTTAATAAAATGGCCTGTATCCTATCCGAAGGATCAGGTCAAGGGTCTGGTTTTAAACGGAGCTCAAACAAAAGAAAAAACAGCGGTTTAATATATCCTTAGATCAGGCCTGTACAGATGATCAGTATCACAGTCAGGATATCGTCCCCGCTCATTCTGCTCGTTTACAATAATGTGATCTCACACTGCGATTAGAGGACAATTATTCTTGGCCTACTGCACATTTCCCATATGCGCATGAGCTCTGTCCTGTAGGAAAAGCGCTGCGCATAGGCTATAGGTTTGATAAATAATTTTGGTGACCATTAGAGTCATTCTGCTATTCCAATTAAGACATTTGCTTTTATAAAATTGCAACCTTAATTATTATCTGAACTCTGGTAGGCTAATAATTTAACAGTAGGCCTATAGTAGCCTATATATCCTCTGGCAAGTGCACTGAGGGGCCCCCTCACACACACGGGCACAGAGGCACTGCGCCGCGCACCCAGTGAAAAACGATGGAGAAAAGCGAATGGCCAATTTCTGTTCCGTCTATAAGTTTCTCCTATTTTATTTTTGTTAGGCTATAGTCTCATTATTCGGCTATGTCTTTGAATCTTTGAGTATTTTAAATCTATACCGTGTTAAATTCACCCCACACAAAGAACAGCTCCTTCAGACTACCTTTTAAACTCCCTTCACTTTGTCATGATTTTGCTTTTAAATTGTGCAAGGAGGATTGTCCCCGAGAGGAGGTGGGACTAACGCGCACAGGCCAATAACTGTGCAGGAGCAGCACAGGGGCGAGGTCCTACCCTCCTGCACGATCCGCAGGAGCGGGCAGCGCGATGGCACTTCAAGTGGAGCGCGCACAGACGCCTCACCTCTGGATGTAGCCGCGGAGCCCGGGACAGGACGTGGATCTGCAAACACACTGCGCGTCCCAAGTTTGAGGCGCGCTTACTCCACATTGCGCCTCTCTGGATAATTGGACAAAAAGGCCAGTACTTTGAGGTGTATGTATATGACCACAGTGCACGGGGGAGAGGTGCGTGGAGGTCAGCGCTCTGCGATTCAAGATGCTCAACTACATTAAAGTGGAGGACTGCGCGCGCACAGAGACCTGCTCTGCGGGTGTGATGACGGGTATGTGGACGGACTTTCTACTTTGTTTAGTCCTGCAGAGAGGCCTAGCCTAAAATTAGTGAAACTTAAAAGTGAATTTGATCAGAGATTTAATATTTAATATTTGTGTATTTAAATGACACTTTTATGCACGTGAAATAATCACTCTCCCGTGGAGAAATGCATCTTGTTTTTCATCTCGAACATAGAAATAGAGACAGTAATAAACTAGTATCCCCCATTTTAAATTCTGCTGTTCATTTTAAAAATCTCTATCATATCGCATCTATAAACAGCCTAATACAGCCTTGATTTTGGGGTAAAACGCTCACTGCTCTTTTGGTGGCATTAGGCTTTATTTGGACATAAGGCGTTGAATTTCACAATACAATAATATATATTTTGCATCTTCTTAAACCAATAGAGTTTTTATTCATTCTTTGTAGATTTATTTTTTTGAATGTGTGAAATGCTTTATTGGCTTGGGTTAATTTTGGAAATGTAAGTAAGACATTTGCTCACGCCTGACCGACAAAAGTGGAATTTAAATTGAAATTGAATTCGACACATTTATGTATTAACTCAAATTAGCCTTGGCTTTATTGAGTCTATAAAACTGCTTTGGGCTACTTTTTAAGATCGCACTGATGAGGCCTAAATGAAAACACAAAGCGAAAGCGCGTCAGAGCCATCTGACGCTGCTCTGTGTTTCAGACGGGGGCTCTCCACCACAGGCCGTGTGTGAGGGATGCTCGCGGCTCATCTCGGACCGCTTCCTGATGCGCGTCAACGGCGCGTTCTGGCACGAGCAGTGTCTCCAGTGCGCCGCGTGCCAGCAGCCGCTCACCGCCACCTGCTACTTCCGGGACACCAAACTCTACTGCAAAACTGACTACCAACAGTAAGTGCTGCTCGTGAAGCCTATAGACACATGTACTGTTGTTTGAGAAAAGTGTGTCATTTACTAATAACAATATGCTCCAAATGTGCTTAATGTTTTAATTAATGATGTGGTCAAGTTTTAGTGGCAGGAGAACCTGCTGAGGCACAACTTGTTTGTGTCTGAAATTGCTTTTGGCCTATATATTATACACCAATAATATGGGAATGGCAAAGGAGCAAGCGTTCACTACAATTCACAAAACATAAAACTATTTTGAATATACTGAAATTATTTTTTTACGCCAGTTGTGTATGTAGCACTTTATTCATTAATATATTATATATAAACCTGTATTGTGTTCAAAAGGCTTGAGTTCTCCATCACGGCCATGTGCTCTGAATGTGAGTGAAAGTGTGTGTGTGTGTGTGTGTGTGTGTCTGTAGGTGTGTGTGTGTGTGTGTGTGTGTGTGGGTGTG
>JACN01142018.1:0-15866 GCA_000787155.1 Scartelaos histophorus
TGCTGCTTGTATTGTATGTTGTATGTTATGTTATGTTATGTTCATTAATGTGCATTGTCCCTATCAAATAAATAAATACATAAATAAAACAATAAAACTACAAGCTTTTAATAAATGTTTTTTTTTTGGGTAAAGCACCAGGTTGTGGGGCTTTAAGAAAAGGTCACTCTACAAACAGCTGTGGCCCTAAAATAACATTGTAAAATATATTTTTTAAGGTGATATATAATGTAATGTAATGTTAGGTTATGCTCCTCGACGTGGCATTTACCCATAAACCAAGTCAACCAAAACACTATCCATCTCTTACTAAGAGTCTTCGCCTTTCTTGTCCAACTTTCAGAAACTTTAAAAGTACCTCGGTCACCCTTGCTCTTTTACTTGTAGTAATGGAGAATACTACAGCCTTTTGAGACACTGTATTGTTATAGAAAAAGTGAAGAAATACCAATCTAATACAAACTGACAGCAGGGAGTCCCACGCACACCTCGAGTAACATTTGGAAAGAAATACCACCAAAATGTGATAACAGAAGGCTGGGGCTCGAGCTGCTGTGGGTAAACGTGTTAATCCACTACACGGGGCGCACGTAGAGCCGTAATGATAAACACTATGATTTGACTCAGCTGAGAAAAGAGTAGAGAGGAGAAGAAGAAGAAGGAGGCGAGTATGTGTGATGGGCTGCAGTCAGGAACGCATTACGCCCACACGCGCTGCATAAATCATGGGTGCTCCGGACCGAGGTGTTGGCTGCTAACATATTGACTGCATTAGGGGGCTGTTTGTGGAATAGATATAAACAGTAGTGCCAGTGTTGAGTGGGTCTTCCCTATTCCGTGTGGCACTATCATCTGACCTGCTGCCACCACACCCCTGACTATACAACTATAATACGGATATAGATGGATATAGAGAGTTAAATGCTTTCAGGGTGCAGACTTTTTAAATCGTCATGGGGTCCTGTTGGAAATCCCATGCAATATGTTTCAATCTGTAACTGCAAATCAACGCAATGTCGCAATTCGCAACAATTAAACACTTGATCCGTGTCCTCACAGTAGCCTAGCAACCACCTTAGAGGGCTTTCTTTTCGCATCTGCAGCGTCACAGATTGTCAAGGGAATCTACCCAAGACGTTTAAGAAAATTACATACTCGAGAATAATGAATACGATTTCCAAATGGATGAAAGAAATGGATATGAAATTAGAAGCGGGAAGAAATACGCTCGCATCCTCCGAATCAGCGCGCCATTCACGACTAATAGAGCTCATTACCTACTTAGCTTTATCATACTTAAAAAAAAACAAAACGGCAATGCAGTTATGCGAATACCCGATAGTCACTCGGCGCTCGTGTTTGAAGACAACCCGTTTCCATGGCGACGAGTGAGGAGGAGGAGGATGGAGGAGGATGGAGGAGGGAGGAGGTGTTTGCTCGCGGAGTCTCCTATACCCTATGTGTGTCTTCCAAGTGTCTCCCCTCGCTTTCCCCCTAACCACTATCTCACCGGGAGCACGCGCGTAAAAAGCTAATCCCACGCCATCTAGCACCAAGACTGATTTAATGTGGCCCACTTACATTCCAGATGCGAGGGAAGGGAGGAGGCTACACATTTTCATTATACTAGAAGTCAAGGGTTTGAAGCCCGGCTAAAAGATAAATGAAAATTGCAACAAAACGGCCACGCTCAATAGCCACGGTCATATCAAGTGTATTTTGAAAAGCAATAAATATAAGCAGTTTACGCCCTTTTTATGACTTCACGGCGTCAACAGTTTATCACCTGCGTATTTTTATTCCAGTAGACAGAATCGTGCTCAGATTAAATCACTCATTCATTACAGTGGCCATTTATTTGGTCTAATCTCCACATGGGCAAAAGGCTGAAGCGGCTGGGCATCTGATAAATGGAAAAGTAGTACTCCAGTGAGAATGTGGCCCTATAAAAAGTACAACAGTTTTCTCAGCATTGATCGCTAAGCTCTTTGGATAGATGGTTAGTGGTGTGCAGCCAGTCGTGAACTCCTATGGAGCCATGTCAGAGGAACAGTTTACACTAGTCAAGTAGTGGCAGTAAGTCTGCACTGATCAGGCAATACATTATGACGTGAAATTAATCAATGTTACAATTTAAACATTTGCAAATTATTCTATTATAATTATTCTCTCACAAATCAACTGGGATGACAAAAGATGCCACAATAAAACAATATTTTAAAACATGGTATACTACTACAGAGATACACTGAGATAAACAATTATACTGAAATTTCTTTCTACAACTGACAATAACAATAATGCAAGATAATAACAGTACACAAATGTTTAAATAGACAATATCCTTAAAAAGTATAAATGAATAGCAGAATGAAGCAACAATAAGACATATGGTTTTTTGTTGGTTTTTTTTTTTTTAACTCTCTACAGCTCATTTTGTTTTCATATTACATGAAAAATAACTGAAATCCTCCCACTACTGCAAAGAAACTGTGCACACAATAAATACACAATACACATAAATACACAGTTTGTGTCCACAAACTGTGGACACAATAAATACTGAGCTCCAAAATATATTGATCCAGCTATGAAATATTAAACAATAATTCGATGTAGTAATTACCAGGATGACACGTGCCTGTAATGTGCCTGTGCGGCTCTGCTCGTACCTCAGGTGAGATGTGGCAGGACTGCCAGGACCGGCAGGACCGAGTGCGTCCAGGGGGAGAGAAACGGTCAGCAGGTCTGCTGTGGGATGGGAGTGCATGAGACACTGGTCTGCTGCGTAATGGGAGGCAAACGAAATGAGGGATGCAGAGAAAACTAAAAAGGTTGACGTGTGCGTGTGCACTGGCTTACAGGGGCTTCTATAGTCCTGGTGCCTGGAGAGTACTTGCACTGTGGGGCTCCGGAGCTGTTTTATTACACACATATATAATTTTTCCTCACGCTCCTCTTTGCTGCCTAGTAATGAGCCAAAGACATTAGACATTACCAACACTTGCAGTGGTTTTAAAGGCCACAGCGGTCACAGATTGGTTCAGATGCCGTCACCATATATGTGCTTGTACTGTTCCAATCCAGCCTTCAGTAGCGAAGTACAGCAATACCGGGACACACTCCCTCTTTGATGCTACTGCTAAGACTGGGGACCCTATAAGTTTTTTAAGCTTCATCCGGCTCCTTTTGAGAACTAGGTGCCCAAAATGTACCTGCACATGTCCTTGTTGTTTGTTGTTGTTGTTGTTGTTGTTGTTGTTGTTGTTGTTGTACCTTGCTCAAACAAATAAAATGAATGAATGAATGAAAAAGTCCAAGTTTGATACTCAGACCAAATGAGACCTTCCAAACATTTGGAATGGGTTTGCATTGGTTCCCCCCATCATCCAACTCATACAAAATCTATGCAAATTTTCTAGTTCCATAGTCCATAGGCCAAAGCTAACTGCATGATGGGGACTGGGCAGTGCACTGCTGTGAGGCTGCTCCTGACATGTGCGCCTTAAAGAATGAGCCAAATGCAGGAGAAAAATGTGTTTATGGGGACAATGAAGTACCTACTACAAATACAATGACAAAGAGATCTCTTATTCACTTCACCTGTCAGTGGTCATAAGAATATGCTTGGTTTCAGAACAGTTTTTGCATTGCTTTGTGACCCTTTTTACCCTAATCTATTCCACGCTCCTCAGATGCCACAGAGTTTCACTGCCGCCCCTTAATAGAGTCCTCCAAAATGACTTGTGCGGTATATTAGGCCTGACCTTGTATTCGGATGGCCCAGGTTAACAAGCTTTAACTAGCGGGCCGACTGCACCCAAGTCCATCATAGCTGTCTTTAAGGAGCCATGACTAAGTGGGAGTAGGGGACACCTCTGGTTTTATAAGGAGACCTGGCTCGTTTAGCATTGTAGAGGTGCTGAATCTAAAGTCTTTGGTGTACAGAACAGGTGAAATATATTCAGGAAGTAGGGTCATTCTTATTCTCAGGCATAACATTATTTCACTGTTAGGCCATGGTATTTTACTTATTATTATACAATATGGGAAAAAATTACATGTTTCCATAGTGCAGAAAGAAGCTGGCAGCTGTGACGACTACCTTAAGGGACTCTTCACACTTGTGTGACTTTTTTAAAATGCCACAGTAATTTTTAATAATAATTCCTTTTCTTTTTTTCACCAAAGGAGGGCTGCAGGGTAATCTTCTATAATTGCCTTTTAAATAAAACCCAGATGAGTAATTACTTATAAGAGTAAGTCAAGGCATGCTTGCATATCTTGAATATGTGGAGTGTGTGTCTACTTCCACAGAAACATTTATAGGCAAATTAATAATTTTAGAAGGAGATAAAATTGCAAGCTCTCATCTTTAATCATTCATCATATATCCCTTTGGAGAAAACCGAAAAAGAAATATGGCCTCGTGATGATCAGCAGCTGGAACGTATTGCTGTGATCGGTCAGGAGAGAGTGCCGGCCTTGGACTCCCAAGGATAAAACCAAGTCGTCAAATGGTCAACTGAGGCCACAGAGGGGTACAGACATAATCAAGGCAGTGAATCACAGGACACAGTCCAATAACACTGCTTATACAACACTAGTTTAAAAAGTTTATTATTAGCATATAGTGATATTGTTGATAATGGAAATGATGAAATATTCTGTATGATTGCAGCATAGGTTCATACTTCCAACCAAAAGAAATAAATGATGGATTAGATGGATTTTACCAGCAGTGCTTAGTAGATCAATGTTGACGTAAAGATAAATAAAGCGATTCTGTTATGTTACTATACTCGATTTATTGCAAGACTGGGAGGAAGATTGGGCTCTTCGAATGCTTCTAATGTAAAATTGAAATTAAAATGCCCTGTCCTACATGTTTAAACTAAATTAGAAGAAAACTCACCATCAGTGGAACATAAGTGAAAATGACACAGAGAGCAGTCCGGCCTTTCATAAGCATTATAACATTATTGACATACATTCTTAAACTAATTCCCATCATGCTCTGCTGCTTTCTGTCTGGGCTGATTTAATTTTAGAGAGGCGCATCAATGTCTCATACGTGATACATGCCTGGGAAGTCACATGTCCATCAGCATCTGGCACCGCTGGAGCACAATATGATTCCAATCAATGGCATAATGGCCCAGGCCTAATCAGCCAGGCAGGAGCCATGACAACAAAGGGAGTCATCATGGAGCACCGGGGGTATATGTGCGTCTGCAGGGAAGCATTTCTGCGAGCCACTCAGATACAAAGTGCTAATGTGATGAAGGCATGTTTCCATTGTGAGACATGATAATGGTGTTTTGATAGGGCAAGAGTCAGTAAGACATGGGTATTTATTGATTGCGTCCTCAGAAGCATACACTTAGGGTTTGCTCAATGGAAATTAGTTTATTACGGTGTGATGTAGCGCCATAGTTTTGAAATCTCATGAAACAAAGAGATAATGTTTCAAAAAAGCTGGCAAAACAAAAGCTTACACTGTTCTTTAGAAATCCATGTCATGTAAGTGAAGGATAACACTCAAAGGGCTCATAGGTTAGAGTAAAGTTGGTGCTTTTGCTTATTGTATCAAGAAAAAAAAATCACATAAATATATATTGTGATTTTAAATATATTATCAAAGTTATTTTAGTATTCGATGAGATGTTTTAGTAGGCAACATGATGTGGGTCATACTGCATTTGCTCAAATACTTCCAATTTTTTAATACTGTGCTTCTTGGAGTAATTTTAAGATGCTGTTCTTTTCCTCCTACTTGAAAAATATATTTTACAGTTTAACACTCATACTTGAATAAAAGTTTTATTTAGCCTTAGCACCTCGTTCTCTGAGATATGACTTAAGTTTTTCCACATTCTTTAAACACTTGAACATATTATTATGACCTCTACTAAGAACTTCCTCTTGACTTTGACGAAATGTTACAATTTCAACAGTGTTTCCCAATAATTCTGTTAATATTACGGTGGAACCAGTTATTTTGAATATTTTAAATCTTATTCAAATTGTGAAATAAATGCAAATTGCTGCCTATACTTATTGATTTATTGATTTTTTTTATATATTGATTTTTTTTAATTTATTTATAGTTTATGATAATGCAGTGAAAAAGTCTACTTTTGTTACGTCAAATTAGTCCAGGTTGATTTTTCATTGTGAGGGAGAATTTTAGACTATGGGAGGCCACCATAGTCTTGTGTAATAATAGGAAACACTGATTTCAGACACTATAGACCTCTGCACTTTAGCATGTTAATCATCACTATGCATCTATGACATTTTATCTGGCACAATAACACAATTCAATGTACATGTCAATCCATTTAAGGGCGCTACTATAGAATAAAGCATTTGGCACAATTACACCATGCCCATTATGTCTAGAGATCCTTTGGAGTACTATTATAAATGCAAGCTTCCCAAAACCCAGCGGACACACTGAGCACTTGCTTCATATGCCTGCTAATGAAAAAAGACCAATGCCCATCTGCACGTTGCATCTGTTAACTGAACTCAGCCTCTCCCCTCCCTCCTCCCCCCTCCTATTGTCATTCACACTGCTGCTGTACTCACTTGGCAGGCCCGTCCAACACATACACGCATAGCTGTCCTTGTCTCGCAACTTTTAGACGCCGCCGCATCTCGTTAGTGGATCCGCAATTAATTGGAACTCACTTTTTGATAAGCTGTCCCCACAACAACAAGCAGATGCAAAGTTAGTGAATCAAGGAGATATTCTGGGTAGTTGCATGATCGGGCTCAAATGTCAAATAGTGCAATCTACTTAGTATTGACATCTGCCCCAGTCAAAGTGATGACATAGATTTTGTAATTTATTGCCATCTGTAGGTCAAATACTGTAATCCTATTAGTAATGATGAGGGTTACAAAGCCTCTGCTTGGAGGCCATGTGTTGGTTAAATAAACATTGAAAGCTGCAGTTGAATTTTTGCCAAAACATAAATAGAGATTGATTTAATTTTGATTTTTAAATAGACTTTTCGGGGGTAAATGCTGCTGATAGGTCAATATAATTGTTATTCATTTTAAAACTGACTTGTAAGAGTATTTTTTGTCATGTTTTTCTTATGTCTTCAAATTCCTGATTGGTTAATATTTCTTAGTAAAATTGTGCTCTAACTGTTTAAACTTATATTACTCTATTTTCCGATTTATGCTATAATATTGTTACCTCATTGTAAATATACCTGGAGTTGTGTTTAATTTTATTCAGGCATGTTTAACACACAAACCTTGCATATTTAGGTTGTTCTCTATACCAGCGGTCCCCAACCTTTTTTGCCCCACGGACCGGTTTAATGTCAGACAATATTTTCACGAACCGGCGTTTAAGGTGTGGCGGATAAATACAACAAAATAATATAATATGACCTGCATGAAAACTGTGGTATTTTCTAAACATAATAATAAACACGAATCACGATGTGAGTAACGTCCTCTCTGCATATTATGCAGAGCAGGCTGAGTGCGTGGGAATCTCCTGTTGGGATAAATCTGTATGTATGTATCTGTAAGTAGGACTCCTGATATTGTCTATTAAATGTAGCTTTCTTTTTCTTGGAAGTCGTAGGCTCCTCTTCTGTCTCCTGGCTGGGCCTTTTCCCCTTTGCAAAGAAACTTTCCAATGACGCGTTTGTTTTACTCATTTTGCTGCTCCTGGGGTTCATTTTATCGGTGACCTGTCACATGACCGAGAAGAGCACCATGACCTGCGTCAAGAGTGACATAGACGGATGTAACAGAGAATCGGGTCATTTTACAAAATTTTCTGTGCGGCCCGGTACCAATTGACCCACAGACCGGTACCGGTCCACGGCCCGGGGGTTGGGGACCGCTGATCTAAAACACAAAACACTCTATTACACTTTGTGATGTCATATGGAAATACAGGAAGTGCTACTCTGTGTTTTTAGATGCCATACACCTTTACTAGAATTATTTGGATAATTTCAGCCCTGGAATTCCCGATGTCTACTTAAGAAAATGTAAAAGGTAACTGTTAACTTGGAAACTATCACAACACAAGCTGGGACAGAACATTTTGAGCTTGGAAGCTGTAGACAGCTTAATAAAGTAGAGTTACTCAAACACATGTGAATAAAGCAACTCAACTCTGGGTATGTTTTCGATGAGGTAACAACGTTATAACATGCCTTAAAACTGTGTAAAATATGACCTTTAAAAATAGCTGCCATAAATTCAAAGGTGGCACTATTTCTCTAAAAAATTCAAATGCAACAGTTTCAACCAATGCCAGTCCCATAACACCATCACCTGCATGAAAGAAACGACCACTCTTAAAATGGAACGTAATTTAATGATTAACGACGACAGCTTACTAATCTTTTGTCCAGTCTCTGGGTCTTAATACCAAACATGTGCATCTCAGTGGGCATCCCATCAGCTCCACCTGGCCCTGTGCCCCTGCCTCTTCAGAGTCAGCAGGGCTCTGGCTCCAGACACCACCATACACAAAGAAGAACTCTGCTATTTCACAAAAACAAGTGTTACATAGCCACATTACCAAACTGTGACATTTTACCAACAGAACCCACTGAGAAGGCCCCCAAAGTGCGAATTGTGTTTGCTCAATACTCTACATGGGTGGTGTTTTGCAGTGGGTGACTTCTGTGCCGAGAGCATAATCCCAGCCACATTCTGAGTTGTGTTGCTGCCAAATCGGCTTGATCAGAATCTGGCATTGTGTCATGGGCATGTCACATTGATGAGTTATCGGAGCCTATTAATAGTGACAATGTGGGAGATGGGCGTAATTGTGTTTTCGTGATGACTGAATGTATAATGTGGTGACTATAGACACTGGATAAGATCAGGTGACTCACGTCCTGTCCTATTACAGAAAGGACCAAATATTACGCTTTTTTCTGATTTATGTTACAATATTGCTTCCTCATTTGTTTTGTTCACAAATCCTGCATATTTAGGCTGAGTTTTTTCCCAAACTGAAAGCACCTTGTGATGTCATGTGCTAATATAGGAAGTGCTCCACTGTGGTCTTAAACTCCATAAACTCAACTACAATCATTTGGACCATTTGAGCTCTGGATTTGCCAATCTCTGTTCAACTTAAATTAAAAGGTAGTAGTTCAATTGAAAGCTACCACTACGTGACATCAAAGGTGGAACAAAGCATTCTGATTGATAAGCTTTATGCAAAACATGTGTGAATGAAACAAAACACTCCGGTCATATTTTTAATCAGGTAAAAACAGAGTAACATTTCCTCAAAGTCAATTGGTTATGTTAAGCAATACGGACATCTTAATTATTCACAGGGAAGGGTTTATAATCCCTTTTCAAAGCTCCCGGAGTTACCCTCTGACAGTAAATCTAACAACAAGTAGCATGCTAACACACACTTCCTAATTATCACACAATAAAATGCTTTCTAATTAAATGTAGAAAGTGCATGCAACAGACTTATTATTAGCTTTAATACATACAAGGCCTTTAAAGTGTAGAGCCAGAACATGTAGTAGTCCATTTCTTCAATAGATCCTCCATTTTCAACTTACAGGAAGCATAATAAATCTACTCTTTACATCTACTCCACGTCTTGTAAAAGTTGCACATAATGCCTGCTCTTAAATACCTTTTTTTTATGCATGATCTAAAGACACATCTGCACCCTAATTCAATATTACAGCACAAAAATTTGAAAAGTCTAATAAACGCTGTAGCCTGTGGGACTCATATTGCGTCGTCCTCATATTCCTGCTAAAAATATTCTTTGCTTTGTTTTGCAGAAGCTGGGATGGAATGCCCCCAGTCCTACAATCAAGCAAATTTACACTTTCACGTTGCAGCAAGAATGAGAACACAGCATTTTTTTCTATTTCTACTACCTTCACAAACCCTATTCTTGGCTTTTGTTATAGTTGGACTACAAAACAACACTTATGAGCCCTGAAAGCAGAAAACTATTCTATAACAAAACAATAAGACAGCTAACTGCAAGCAGATTACAGCCTCATTCTGTAATGTATTAACCTTGCATTGTGACACCACTGAGTAAAATCTTGTTTGATACTAGAGATGCACTGATTCATTTTGGATATCGGCATTAATGCTGAACAATTTAGTGGGTCAAATATCGTCTTCCAAATATCGGTTCGGCCAATATCGTGATTGGGCATTTATAATGATGTAATAAGACTACCGTATTAACTGGTTGTTGTGGGCACAAAAATTCTAATAAATTGTTGAACATTTATTTATACAATGTTATTTTTTGAGGAATAAATAACACATTTGGATTGGTTTTGGCTTATTTTATTTAGTATGAAATAAATATATGCTGTTTTCAGACTCTGGACAGAGAGTTTATATCGGCTATCAGCAGATACTTAAAGCTATAGTATTGGAGTTGGTATTGGAACTGTAAAAGCTGGATCTGTGCATCCCTATTTGATAGAGTCCATGTCTGCTACTTTAATTGGCGCACTTGTTGTATAATTTTGTGCGACTGCTACACTAAACTCATAATAAAAACAATGCACATGTATGTGTTTTAGCCGAGGGTGACAGCTATCACACTTTGCCTGTGGATAATTCTGTAACAGTTCGGTAGAATATTGGTGCTCGGTTAAAAAGTGCTTTTCCTTGGATCCTCTGATGGCCGTTTGTTTTGACAATGTTTGAGTGAATGCATTAGTCCCATTATTAAAGCGACTGTGGTTGCTTTGTTTTGCATGATTCCATTTCTATGGCTGTCAAAACACAGCAGAATGTGGTCTAGTCTATTTGCAGATATCACAGGGGGAGAGAGTGAAAGCGACACACTCGAAACAAGCAATACACATCATATATCCACACTGACATTACACTCTGCACAGATCTGTTCAGTAGGAAAATGTACAAAACAACAAATAAAAGCTGTTGCATATTTTGGCTTTGCATTGACCACCAGTATGTAGTTTCTTTATAGTGCCACATGCTTACCAGCTTCTCTAAGTAACATTATTCATAAAACATGGGTCTATAAAACAAATAAAAACTACTATTATGTTTGAGATAAGTGGTTCACAAACACTTGACCTACCACAAGCTCATTCTGCTGGAACTCAAAGTCCTCTTCTGTTCTAGTGTTTGGCTGATTATGAGTATTTCATTCCATTTTTGTCCTAATATCGGTCACTTGATAAGAACTACTGTTGCAACAATGTAGGCTTAGGCATAGTTTACATCGAGTGGTCATCAGAAAGCCACATTTTCATTGGTGCTGGTGTTTAGAGCCATTTTTTAGTTTAGGCCACAGCATCATATACTGCTGTTAAATGGTATATCACTTTCCCACCTTCAAAGCACTCAAAGTACTTTAGATCACTCACCCATTCACACACACTCACATTCAAACCCCGATGTCCACAGACACTGGGGCGAGGGGGATTAAGTGTCTTGCTTCATCTGTGGGAGCTGGAGTTGCATCACTCTGACCACTCAACCAATGACGTTCATGTTGAGAATCTCAGTTTTGTATCGGACCTCCCGTCTATCATCGCTATGCGAAAAACATAAAAAGCAAGTTGAAAATAAGTAAGGCTTAATCTGTCATCTAATGAAATGGCAATTATGTAAATGCTTCGAGAACGCCACTTTTTTTGGTTGTTGTTTTTGTTAGCACAGCTGTTGTAAGGAGAATGCCAAAGTTGCATCACTGGAGCATGACTCACATCTGATCTGCTGTTTATGTCCCACAAAAAGGCTTCAGCCTACAGTCTCAAGGCAACCAAGCAATGCCACTCAATTTTAACTACCCCCATTTTTGTTACCCTTTCTATTTCTCTGGTAACCGTGCACATAATGTTTTACCATTTTAGCCTCTGTCAGCATTTGTGGTCATAATAGCCAATACTAAATGCCACAGCGCACAATAAGGCAATTACCCATGTTATTATGACATTAAGACCCTCCTCACTCAATTCTCTTCTCATATTTCTCGCATATGAGCCCATGTTCACCCCAACGACGCACTCCGACCTTTGACCCATTTCTTGCGGCCGCTGGCTTGCATGAGGCGAGGGGCCGTCCGCCGCACGTCCCGGCTGTCACATACATCAGCTCGTCTTTTCATTCGCGTGTCATAACCTTACGTAAGGACCATGAACGCCTCATACATCAAAGGCCTGATGAAGGCTGATGGTCAGTTTTATAGGTACAACAGACAGGTAGCAGCGTGGAGCAATGAGGAGGTAGTCTTGGATATGGGAGATCATCGCCTGCAAATTGTTCCAAGGAAAGTGCAAGAACAGCTAATTTGTTCACTATAAAATGCATAAAAATGGTTTCATAAATTTGCAATGTGGCATCTGGCTGTTAAAATACTTGTAGCTAATTATGGACTACAATAAGCAGTATACAAGCTGTGTAAAATACTTTTTAGTAGGGCAATAAAGTAATTTTTATGCAAAGTATTGGGATTTACATTAACACAATAAAAATGAATAAAGCGCAGTAAAACATATGACAAAACCACATAGGAAATAATTGACTGTCTTTACTTGCGGTCTATGCACTCAATAGACATAAGTATCCAAAGATAACCACTCTGGGAGCATAATAATCCACTTGTACTTACAGCTCTTTGAATGGAAGCCTCAGGGACCAGAGGGACCAATCACAGACGCATGCACGAGAATGTATTGATTAGCAGGGGATATTAGCTCAATTCCACGTTTTACTATAGTGCTTTGCTTTATGGATAAATAAAGAGAAGGCACTAGGAGCGATCCATAAATCTTTAGCGTTTGGGGCTAACTCCCCGGTGAGCTGATGAGAGAGGGTCAGGATTTGGCTCAGTGCTCGGAGAACTGGCTCCTCAAGGCAAAATCATCTGCACTGTTGCGGCATCCCTGCTCCCACACACTCCCGTCACACTCCTGTCATAACTACTGTACACATTGCCGTTCTTTCTCATTCATTCTCTCTCCTCCTCCCACCTTGTTATTCTGATCTTCACTCACTCCTTTGGGTACACACAGCGACATCAACATGCACCCATCATCCCGCCCACGCTCTAGCACACTTGGCACGGGTGAGTCCCCAGCATGTAGTTGGCGTGGGGCTATGCAAAGAAATACAAAAAAAACAAAAAACGTATATTAAAAAATGGTGCGGCGCAAACTGTCTAATGGTGTCACCATGGCAACTAAGAGAGCAGGGCCCTACGATGCAGTGTCAAGCAAACACTGGAATTTTCAACCTCACTTAGGAAAAAATAATAGTGTCGTTACAGCAGGGGTACGCATTGGTCACGTTAACTAAAGAGCCCTCAGCCGTTCATCACACCTCTTGACAAATAAAGCATTTTATTTTATAGTATTGTACTTTGCAGAGCTGTACTCACTGGTTAACTTTGGGGTGTCATTACAGCAATAACAGCAGGCAATAAACTACAACTATGTACATTAACACATGCCAATATAACCTTGTACTAGTACTAAACCAATGTGACGAATTATATCAAGCAGCAAGGGCATCTGGTGTAAACATTTATATGCAGAAATTTGTGCAAACTAAGGAAGAAAGATTATTAATTTTGCAAAACATACACCTGTAGGCTATTATTACTGTGCAGCCAGCTGGTCAAATTTGGGTCAATATAAAACGTAACAAAATCTAAACCAGGATTTAAACATAGCTTCTGCGGACCCCCACCAGCACCTTTAAGAAATAATGAATGACCTTGAGTAACTTTCCTTAATGGCAGACTTGACTTATAACACTGGTGCACTGTTTAAAAATGACAGAATGCCCAGCCCAAACACAGACACAGTATTTTGTTGTAGGGAGCAGTACATCATGTGGGAAACAGAGCAGGTCTCCGGAGCACACAGCCGTTTATCATTGTGTGACTGGTGTCTATCAGAGCCACAAGGTGTGTCAGAAAACTGCTGCTCCAGGAAAGAGGGAAGGGACTAGAGCGAACCATTCTGCTGGAACTTTGATAAGAAGAAACCGTGAGCACCTAAATATGGTCAAATGGTTTGATTCATAGTGGTAAATATATGATGATAACCAAACTAAATAATGTTAATCAAACATATTCACAGGTTTAAAGGGGGGATTTTGTAACTTTACTACAGTATGTCACTAAACTCGTATAGCTCACATTCACCTATGTGTTTTTACTGCGAAACATGCTTATTCTGAGTATGGATGTCTTGTCTGTTGACTTGGTAAAGCCTCATGCTAGTCTCCATGGAGAGAGAAATTTAATGCCATACAGTGGAACATACCAGGCAAACCATTTTCTTGTGGACAGGCAAATTGTCGACATGGTGCAGCTTTAAAACAAAAGTCTTAGAAGAAAATGTATGATTAATATGAATTATAAAGTTTATGCATTAACTTTATTAAAATTCCAACAACTCGACTGCATAAAACATGTTGCCTTCAGTGCAACAGTATTTCGGCTTAAGTACTTCACCTGTTCTTAAGCCCAACACCACTTAAGCTCCTGGCTGTCAAAAAAGGAGATGGGGGGGAAAACATGAGAAGAGGATGAGAGACATCGAAGAAGAGGATGATTCAGCCTCCTTCTCTGCTCCTTGGACATGGCTCAAGCTGCCCATAGGGACACGCGCCTGCACTGAACAGACCACTGTTGTGCGGCCTCACTCCAAGTCTCTTCACTTGTCCTTATTTATGCAACATGGGGTTGGGTTGTGGGGAGTCATTTAGAGATGGTGATTGGAGTCAAAGCCATTAGCCTATAGCAGACAGATTGTAGCTCGCTGTGCACACATGAATGCCCAAATATAACGTCGACAAATGTACACAATCTGAGCCACAAATCATGCAGCAGCAGCAGCAGCCCATCACTGGATTATAAGCGGCTATAGAAAACTGACCGCAGTGACCAGTGATTTATCAGAACAGGCGTGGGGACCATCTGTGTTAGCCACCAACTGCTAATGATGATCCACAACTCATTTCATTTGCCCAAATGCTAGGACCCTTTTATAAATCATATTTTACTATTTTTTGTACGGTTTCCAAGCTGCAATATCAACAGCAATCTGGATCTATATGCAGACAATTGTTACTCTCTAAGCAACAAGCAAATCACATTTTCTACATCTTGCTCTTATCATGTTGACCTCCATATTGTGCACTATAGCCCCATACAGGTGAAGAATGTTAACTGTCAAATTGCTCCATTGTTTTTTATATACACTTATTGCTGACATAGATTTTCATTCACCGTTTGGGAGTCAATAACTGCTGACGTCAAAACCTATTGTAAGTCCATTGTCCAAGCTATTCAACCAAAGCAGCGGTTGGCCTTTATGCACTTTCATTCACTTTTATAGCTCTATGTTGAGAAGGCATGTCATCGTCAATGAAAAGAGCAGTGGTAAAACAGAAAATATACCCCATCAAAGACATGATAATGGTGCATTTTAAACAGCCAATCTCTTTATGCAATAATCTTTAGCTGTCATTCACAAGTCAATCATCCTGGTACTCTGACAACATCTTCCTTCAAAAGCCTGTATGTGTCTCACTGATGCTGCGTGCTGATTGGCTGTCAGGACTCAGGAATGGACTAGCATTATTTGACAAGACAAACTGCAGACTGTATTTTATGTAGTGGGCTTTTACAAGCAAACAGGTAGTGACAGTGAACTCAGCGCATTAAGTAAATGTATTTTTGTGAGTCCATTACTTCACTATCTGACGATCTGGTGGGTGGGTGAGACACAGCACAGACTGGTTTATGTTACTTTTGGCTAAACTGAAAAAAACATCTTATTAATTAATATCTTCTTAACAAAGTTTTATATATATATATATATATA
>KN492826.1:1542-17405 GCA_000787155.1 Scartelaos histophorus
GAATGCCCTTTCATTTCGATTTCACTCGCCTTCGTCCCCCTGCACTCCGGCTCCATCGCCTCTCTGCACTTACCACACCACACATGCACACGTCATGGATAAGTTTGTATCCACCCTTACACTATGATATGTTTTATAGTAAGTACACACTACCGTATTTTTTGGACTATAAGGCGCATCTAAAATCAATACATTTTCTCAAAAATCAACTTATAATCCAGTGGCCTTATATATGACCTTTGGTTGTGTTTAACCTCCAACCGAGTTTATGTTGTAACATTACGGCTAATAACGTATTAGTGGGCGAGTCAGGAGGAGTAATATGTTGGCGACATATAGGGCGACTGTGCAACATACCGGTAGTTCTGCCGTGTGCTGTACAAGGACCCAAAATGCCACCATTACCATGCAGATTTCAGGTTTTGTATTTTTGTGTTAAAACTGAACAGTGTTGAGAGGGATCCGGGCATGTTTGATGCCCAAATCACCCAACTGTTAAACTTGTATTTTCGTGTTAGCTACAACTGAGAGTTATTGTAAATGACCTGAATAAAGTTCGATTTATCCGACACGCGTTTTGTTTCTCTTATTGTGCCTTATAATCTGATGCTCCTTATGTGTGGACAATGACACAACTGACATATTATTTGATACTGCGCCTTATAATCCGGTGCACTTTATAGCCCCAAAAATACGGTAATTAGCTTTAATAAACCAGCATCAAATAATTAACTGAGGATTAAAGTAAGGAGTCAACCTGAATTTTTAATAAATCATATGGTTAGAAATAAAGTCTTCATTCTTTATTAAAACTAATTAAATTGTTATTATAAACTGTTTCCTCATTTGATGTGATATTGTGATATGTTGACTATAATAGACATATCAGCATGATGCTAAGGTGAGAGAGAGAGATACTTTATTGATCCTGATGGAAGTTTTGCTGCAGCAACATTTTCACTGTGCTTCTCAGTCGCTTTTGAGTCTCAATCAAAGGTCTCAGTACAGTTTAAGAGGACGACTGGTCAGGGAGGGTCAGCAGATCTGTGTCAGGGCAGTTTTAGGAGAGAAATGGTTCACTCTCTCAGTTTTTTTTTTTCTTCTGGAGGGACTTCTGCCACACGTGATGCCAAATATGTTGCAAAAAACCCAAAGCATCTCATATGTCCATAGCTAGAGCCTTAGCATCTTACAGAGTCTTCATGGATCCAGGAAAAACTACTTGTCCCACTTCTTAGTTGGTTAAAATCACTTAATATGATGTTTAAAACTGAGCTCAAAAACAGAAAGTGCTCAGCCAGGTAGCCACAAAAGCAGCCAGCTCCTCTGTTGCCTTGAAGGTTGACTCGTTTGTACATATGCAATTCACCGAAGATACATGTGCGGTGTCTTTCATTCTTACATTTTGCCCTTAACTAATATTTTCTGTCTACAGTCACATCTTCTCATCCACTAAGCCCCATATTCAAAGACTGCAGCTCTCTGAAGATTTACTTTTGCCTCGTCTAGCTGTGGTGGAAACATGTTTTTTTTTCTAAATGGGAGCGTATACTGTAGTGCGGAGGAGATGATCAGGCCCAAGGATCTGATGATTCAACTCATCTGGGGCCAGGGAGGGCGATGGCCACTACAGACCACAGAACAACCAGACTATTGCCTTTAAGTTCTAATCACACGGGCACTGTATTGATTTCCTTTCCAAGTTTCACATCACAGGTCTTATCCTCTTCTGTTCTGTCTGATGGATTCTGCTTTGGTTCCTTATCTGCTCCGTCAATGTTGGACTTTCAGACTGAGACTGTTATTCTCATGATGAGTCATCCTAAATGCATTTTCCACTACAATTGCATCTAGCCAGAAATGTTTCAACAATTTGAACAAAAAATAGATATGCATACATCCTGATCTCATTTTTGAAAAGACCTGATTCTTTTTCTTTCTAATTTCTATGCATTTTTTATACTGATTAACACTGAAACAACAGAAGAATCAACACAGAAGCTTTGTGCACAAAAAAACAAACAGTTTGTTTTTATTATTTTTATTATTTTTGTAGTACAACTTTTATGGAGACTATGCACAATTTCAACAGGTAAAAGCTCAACTGTCAGTTTGAGCCATTTTTAACAGACTCATTTGGATCATTTCTCAAATTTTTTTATGATTAGTTTTTAAATATGCAAACACAACACCTTCTGTCATATACATATACATACAAATAGAAAAAGAGCTAGTTCTTTAAACAGCTCTTAGAAATGAACTGATCCAAAAGATTTGAATCTCATAAAAGAGCCAAAAGAGCTTGAAATCTGTATGTGAAATTCAGAATAATCCAGAAAACCACAAATATGCATAGTTATACACTAAATTGAAGCTTATTTGTCCTTATAATTCATAAAATGTTCAAATAACATTTTAAGAAGGGACATCACGCTGACTCAAAACAATTACTAATTAATTGATTTAAGAAAAGTATCCAGCGTCACCATTGTATGTCATAATGACATAGTATTTGTTTTGCTTCTATTCTAAACATGCAATTGAACCCCTCCTTGCATGATCAATAATATAGAAGATTTGCCCTGTTGCTGCTTGTGTTGTATATTTCATACCCGGGTGAGCGTCGTATTGCACAGATGGGCAGAATGTCACACTGCTTCTGATGGCACACACACATAGAGCGGTAATGCAACGTTTGGCAGCGCACAAATCATGTATCTCCATCACATTTTCTGCTTCACCAAATCACACAGAATCATCAGCGCCGAGATTCGTGGGAGACGGGCCACACCACCAGCTACGGCCAACCATTCCATCAATAACCTATAAACGTATGTGACACTTCGATTACGGACACTGGTGACAATTATTGGATGTTCTTTGTCTGTATCGTTCATTTACTCAGTGCAAAACATTTTAATTTGATGGACAGATTAAGTAGGTTGAACATGGATATATTTGCCATGATATATTTGGTTCTTTGGATAGATCAGTATTCATTCAGTTTTCATATTCGGTGCTTAGCAAGTTGCACCACGTCTCTCCAACCACTAAACATAACATTTACTTGTGAGTGTGTTGCCCAAGGACACTCCAACAGAGCTGGTCCAGGTTGAGATGTGACCTTCATGTAATACAAGCCACCATTGATTTTTCTAAGCCTTTTGCTCACAAAAGTGAAATGAACTGTGTACTTATGTTATTTATTAAGTATTTCTTTTGAACAGGCACAATGCACATTAATAAACTTAAGGGTTTTTTTTTTTTTTTTTAATCTTACTTACTTACTTTTTACTTATATTTTGCGGATTTTGACCAACTAACAAGGGCAGCATGTGCAGTTCAAAGACAGAATGCATGGAATGTGTGATTTGAGCCGTGAGTTTTTCCCTATCCATAGATACACTGGCCAGCTGGACTTTTTACACCAATGCAATGGACTTTCTACACCAAATATGGCAGGAAAATGAGGAAACACTTTAAGGGAATGTCCTGTGTCATCATCGACCAGAAGAGCAGAGTGAAGTGAAATAGAGGCTTTTCCTGTTGTGTGTCCAGAGTTCACCTGGATCTCTCTGGAGGTTGATTCAGAGGACACAGAAGATGGACATTTTTGTTCTGAGGGCTGTTACTCTCCTCAAACTGCCCTGAAACAGGATCTGATGACCCTTAAGCTGCACTGAGACTTTTGTTTCTTGCTAATATTTTACATTTTACAACACAATGAGCTTAAATTACCTCTCGGGAAACCAATAAACTGATGTTAACTGACTGACTGATTGATTAATTGAGTAAACATGTCTGTAAATAAGCCAGTATCGGCTTTTACAGCTTATCTCGTGCCTCACATCTGGTTGCTTGCTTATCAGGACTTCAAGCGCCCTACTTGTTTATCTTTACTTTGTATCTAACAGAAATGTTGCCTATAGCTCTACCACTTTGCCTTGGCCTAATACCAAAAAATAAGTGATTGTAAAAAAATACAAGTGTTTTATTGTTCATCATAATATCGAGCTTTCCAATAAGAACCAAGCATAAATAAAATCCAGTCTGAAGCACTGTCTTTAACTAAATGTTTTTCCATTAACCAGGGAAACAATGGCACCATCAAACACAATCCGCTTCATTCTCTGGCTCAGTAAACTTCTCCGGCTGGCTATTGTTAAGCAAACACAATTCATCATTGTGGCTCCGAATGGCTGCATGCTGAGAGCAGTGAGTGATAAAATAATGGACTCCTCGGTGCTGCACCAGTCAAAGACGCGATTCATCATTTTGGGTGATCCTGCAATATTTCTCTTACCCGCCCGCTGGGGAGAGTTTGTCCTCACATTATAATTAGCATCTAGGCTCCCTCTGTCTGCGTGCCAGTGAGCAAGGGCACTGCAGGATGCTTGTATCGATATATCTCCTGTGCAGTGGTAGTACGAGGCGCACACTGACTGACAAGTCATTTCAAC
This sequence comes from Scartelaos histophorus, assembly GCA_000787155.1. Taxonomy (NCBI): domain Eukaryota; kingdom Metazoa; phylum Chordata; class Actinopteri; order Gobiiformes; family Gobiidae; genus Scartelaos; species Scartelaos histophorus. The sequence continues at coordinate 6,003 of KN492826.1, forward strand.
AGGCCCCCGTCTCCCGCTCCCATATGGTGCTTATTTCTCTTATGGAGCTCAGAGAATCAGCCCATCCTCGCAATATTCTCAAGGACTGACTAAATTTACCAAAAGTACATGATATTTTTCAGAGTGGTGTACCTGATTTTTCTTAAAAACATAAAAAGTAAAACTAGTTCATTTAAAATAGTTTGCGACCAGAGTTATTCCTCATTTGTAGCATCATAAGTGAATTTAAAAGCACTTTTTGTTTTGCCGTCATGGTAATGCTAACAACAGCTAGTATGCTAATAGCACACTTCCTGGTTCTCAGAAGATAAAAATGGTTCATTAGATACACAGAGCACACAGAGGGCTCATTTTGACTTTTGATGCTAAGAGATTTGGCCTATAATGCAGATAATTTAAACTTTTCAGGAAGTATAAGGACAAGAATAGTGGTAAATAAAAATAATTAGTACAGTAATAATGTATTGCATGTGTTTTAAGAACGATCACAAATTAAACAGTGGTTTATGAGAATATTATAACTATGGATGCATATTCCAGAGTAACACATGAAAATATTACTCTATTTTCTGTCTATATTATAATGCTTGGGTTTTATTTCATTCATTTAACACAGAGACCCTGCATATTTAGGCTGAGCTCTTTCATCAAACTGAAAATGCTCTGTTCCTCCTCGTGATGTCATGCAGTAATACAGGAAGAATGTTTTTAACCTCCATGCACCTTCACTTGAATCATTTGGACCATTTCAGCCCATTTCTCTACTGAAGAAAAAGTAAAAAGTAGCTGCTAAATTTACTACCACTACGTGACATCACAAAGTGGAACAGAGCATTTTGAGCTTTGGAGTTGTGGACAGATTAATAAAAGCATTACTCGAACGTGTGTGAATGAAACAAATAGATTAATAAAAGCATTACTCGAACTCCAACTCCAGGTATGTTTTGGATCACATGAGCTCACACGAGTCCATTTAAACAATCCGTATAAACCTTATTCAGTGAGTTTTTGAAGGGCACATTCCCTAAGACTAATATTACCTTGTAGATAAATATGCAAATATATCAGCTATAACATTTTGGTCCATGGCAGATCTGTATAAGCTCTGATCTGGTGCAGTCTGATGCTCTTTTGTGCTTGTATCTCACCTCTTCCCAGGTGTGGAGCTCACATTAAGAGTGTGAAGTGCTCCAGTCTCACTTCTGCAAGTCAGGTTTAGTCACAGGCATAACAGTGGGTCTCAGACATTTCTAGCAATGCCCTAAAAAGGAACGTAACTTGGCTAATATTAAAAAAAATCTAGCACCATGTAACTATTTGGTTTGGGGTTCATTACCTGGTTGTTTCTAAGGATGTCATTGCTCTGCCTGGAATGTTTATCTTACTTTTTTGTTTAATTACTGGTGGTTTTACTGCTCAAACACCTCGTAACAAGGAAACCGAGCTCATAACCAGGAAACCAAACTCGTAACCAGGAAACCGAGCTCGTAACCAGGAAACCAAACTCGTAACCAGGAAACCGAGCTCGTAACCAGGAAATCAAGCTCGTAACCAGGAAACCAAACTCGTAACCAGGAAACCGAGTTCGTAACCAGAAAAACCAAGCTCGTAACAAGGAAACCAAACTCGTCACCAGGAAACCAAGCTCGTAACCAGGAAACCAAGCTCGTAACCAGGAAACCAAGCTCGTAACCAGGAAACCGAGCTTGCAACCAGGAAACCCAACTCGTAACCGGGAAACCAAGCTCGTAACCTAGAAATCTAGAAAAACAAGCAAAAACATGGACTTGTAAGTTTGTTTGGTTTAATCTCCATGAAGATAGAAAAGTTGAATACCGTACTGCGGGACATTACAGACAAAGCAGTAACATCTCCATGGAGAAAAGCTCTTTTACAGACCCACCAGAAAAGTTCACAGTGTAAATTTAATGCTTGTTTAAAAGGGCAAATCTTCTCACCCGTAGTTCCAACAAGGTGAGATTGTAGTTAACGTAAAGGTTAAAGGCAAACTTGGGTAACGCTTCAGACAGAGCAGTGCTTACAGTTAGAATAGAACCCAAATGAAGTGGGACATTCTCTAAATACATGGGATGGGGGACATAGGATAGCTAAAGATCACTCCTATAACTTGCTGACTCAACCCACAATCACCCTTGAAGATTCACCCCAAATATTATGCATTCCAAATGGCACCATCTCATCCGGCATCGTCAAACAAAAGCTGTGTCCTATCCACTGCCATTTGGGAAGATGGAGTGCTCAGATAATCACTCACAAATTTAGAAATGAAAATGTTAGCGGTGATTGAAATGGAACACTTTGCCCTTTCCATGACGAATGAGTTGGATCATCCACCCAAAAGTAGCCCCGCTTCCAATTCTCTGTCAGATTTGCAGATGTGTAACTATTAATACAAGCACACCTTCGCTGGCTGGCTCACAAGCAACCTTTTTTCCACAGCTAGCTCCCTTTTCTGCAATCCTGAAGCTTCTAATGAAAACAAATACGCCAGTGAGGTAATGAGAAAGCACTGGATATAAGTGATGGATCGGCCTGAATCTGCAAATGTAGACCACGGCGTTCCTTTTAGGTGTGAAGGGTATAAAGACAAACAAGATAACGAAAGTGTGAAGCTCCATTCACACATGCAGCCTGACCCGGGAATTTGCCTGCATTTTGCCAGAACAGGGTCACGTGTGAACTCGGTTACCTGGTTACGAGTTTGGTTTCCTGGTTACGAGTTTGGTTTCCTGGTTATGAGCTCTGTTACCTGGTTTCGAGTTTGATTTCCTGGTTACGAGTTTGGTTTCCTGGTTACGAGCTCAGTTACCTGGTTACGAGTTTGGTTTTCGGGTTACGAGTTTGGTTACCTGGTTATGAGCTCGGTTACCTGGTTATGAATTTGGTTTCCTGGTTACGAGTTTGGTTTCCTGGTTACAAGCTTAGTTTCATGGTTACGAGTTTGGTTTTCGGTTTACGAGTTTGGTTTTCGGGTTACAAGTTTGGTTTTCGGGTTACGAGCTTGGTTTCCTGGTTACGACCTCGGTTCCCTGGTTACGAGCTCGGTTTCCTGGTTACGAGTTTGGTTTCCTGGTTATGAGTTTGGTTTCCTGGTTATGAGCTTGGTTACCTGGTTACGAGTTTGGTTCCTGGTTACAAGCTTAGTTTCATGGTTACGAGTTTGGTTTTCGGTTTACGAGTTTGGTTTTCGGGTTACAAGTTTGGTTTTCGGGTTACGAGCTTGGTTTCCTGGTTACGACCTCGGTTCCCTGGTTACGAGCTCGGTTTCCTGGTTACGAGTTTGGTTTCCTGGTAACGACCTTGGTTTCCTTGTTACAACTTTGGTTTCCTGGTTACGACCTTGTTTCCCTGGTTACGAGTGTTGTGAGCCTGTATGGTGTATTCTGATGGAACAGCGGCCATGTTGGGATTGGAAATTTGACCATAAGAATCAATGCAATTTGAAGTTTAATTTAATTTTTTTTACAAACGTTTCTACATATTTTAGACTGTGTATCATGAGACACAATCTTTTATGCAACGATGTTATGTTTATGTTAAAACATAATCTTTTTACAGCAACAAGTTTCACCATATGAAATAGCAGCTGTAATGCAACATACGCTACATGAACTGTTAGTCTGCCGTCAAAACTGCTATAAACTGAAATCAGTGGTAACAAATGTTTTCTGTCACTTTTGTTTTATTTTATTTTAGATACTTTATCACCAGTATTGCCTAAACATTTACGTTGTCTTTTTAACTGGGTTTTAACAGCCACATTTACAGTTACTGGTTTTACTGGTTGCCAGCTAAAATAATACACTTGGAGTTTATTATTCTACTGAACATAAATTGTGAAAAGAGTATATTTTTTTCCTGGCATATTTTTTTATAGCATTAAAATGATCAAATGAAGAAAGTTAAATCTGTGGCTTTGTGTCTGTCTGGATGGTCGGCCATCTTGGAAAGACCTCCTTTGCTTTTCTTCAAGTCTCATCTGACAAACCTTCACGCTGCTTCTATGATTTCTATGTGAGACAAAGTAGAGCAAACCAAATGCCAGGTTAAAACAGAGCAGACCCGGCAAACTCCTGGGACCGGTGCATGTGTGAACGGGGGTCACTGCCGAGCGTTCTGGCATTTTGTACCCTGCAATTTACCGAGATCTATGAGGCTTAAGACGCTAACTTTAAATGAACGCTAATAAAGCAGAGTGAGACGAGCGGGGTGACAATGGAGAGAGGGAAAGGCCAGACAGATACTGGTGGGACGTTTAGGGGCCAGACGACACAGCGATGATGGATGAGAGAGAGAGAGGAGAGGAGGGAGAGGCTGCAATTGTACTGTTCTTGACACCTCTGCACAAAAACACCTTGGCATGCTGTCAATCACGACCAGGTTGGCCTTGATGGATTCTCTCCTCTTTTCAATCAGCATCTCAACTTGGCGTGCCTCGATTTCGTCTCAATCGTGCCCCGGGTGCCAGGCGATTGGGCGATGTTCCTCTCACCAGTCGGTTTTAGAGCCAGGGTCGAGTCATGACTGCACACTAAATGAATTGGCATCTTGTTGAGTCCATGCAGAACATTTTATCAGTGTTAAAAGTTGTTAGGGAACGGCAAAGATGCAAAAGTGGGAAGATGAGAAGATTGCAAATGCTTTGAGTGATGGGATGTTTTAAGATAAGAAACTTTGGAGAGGTACAGCCTAAATGTTTTGAATTGGGAGAACATCTTTTAACTAACTGTCATTTTCAACCACAGAAATGCTCCCTGCAATGTTAGAATCTAGTGTATCCTACAAATGAACTTTTCCAGACTAAAATAAAGAAATGTTAATGCTTCTTAGGTGAGTTGCACAGCCACCTTGGATAACCTTTACATATATATATTTTTTTATTCATGCATCTATTGTCATGTGTAGTTTTTAAACAATTTATATTACACAAAATTTACTTTTGTGAGCTTTAAGTCATGTTATAATGTTGTTACCTCATAAAAATATACCTGGGCTTGTTTTATTTCATTTATGCAGATTTGAGAAACCCTTTATTATTAGTCTCCAAAGCTCAAAATGTTCTGTCCACCTTGTGATGTCATGAATGTTGAGAGAAAATCATTTGTTTAGTTGAGATAGGTCATTCCAGAGCTAAAATGATCCAAATGACATGTTCCATGGCAGATCTGTATGTTCCTGACATTGGCGTACCCTGTGTTAGCATGTTAGCATCACATGTGATAGCAGCAATGACCAGTGGCGTTCACAGACATTTTGGGGGGCAGGTGCTCAGTGAAAAATAAGGGCACTTTGTGTGCATGGGGAACTGCCTTATTATAGAAGTGTGAGATTAAAAAAATAATAATAATAAAAAATGTTAGGCACATGCTGAATGTAATTTCATATTTATTACCTATTTATTATGTTTCCCTGGGCTGCCTGCTGTAGCTCTTTTCCTCTTTTCTTTTATAGCCTCTCCTTTCCAGGCATTATTGTGCCTTTAGTAAATAACAACAGACCAACAGTATGAATAAGTCTGCAGGTGACATTACAACAAGGCTGGAGGTATAACAGGCAACTGGGAACTGCCTGTTTGCTATTTAGCAAACAGATGTGTTAATGATGTAGCAAAATGTGAAAAATAAACAATAGTAAATATTCAGCTTAAGTAAACCGATAGATTCACAAACTCTAACAAAATTAGTTGTGTGGTGGTCATCACATCATCCATTATGGATTTGGGGAGCGTTGCTCCAGTAGCTCAGCAGGTGAACAGTCTGTATGAGACCAGCCACTTCACAACAGAGACAAATAAATACAAATTAGGCCCTGGCTCCACTGCACACGTCAGCGTTTACATGCATAACCTCACAGCTCGGCTCTGTGTTTCTCAATAAGAGCAGTAGAGCCGCCTTCATTCACTTTAAATACGTTCTAAAAATTACACGGCCAAAAGTTCCAATTTTTACTCTTGCATAGGGTGAAATTGGCATGTAGTAGAGCCTAGGCCTCATTCCTAGACTCAGTTTGTTTGAGCTCTGTACATTCACGCTGTGCAAGGAAAAGACTGAGATGTGTCTGGAGGGACGAGGGGACACATGTCAGGGAATTATTATCACATGATTTTAATCGCCCAGCATTTCTAGATGATCATGTCAACATGGACCATACAACACTGTGGGGAAAAAAAAGACCTTTCAAAAGGGCATTTTTTGTCCAGAAGGTAAATGGGCAGGTGCTTTAGCACCACTTCTATCTGTGTCTATCTGTGCACGCCCCTGACAATGATGGTTTGAAAAGCAACTAGGCTATTAACTTCTATTTATTTACTTCATTCTTAACCTTTTATTGTCATAAGAAAAAAACCCAACATGAGTTCATTTTGTTCCTCAATGCCATATGATTCAAAGACAAAAACATGAGTGCAGTGTCCTCATTTTCAACAATCCTGCGATATAATTGGACCCTTACATCTGTGCATCTCTGGTTTCATTTCATCCCTTTTCTATACCGTAGCTATTTTTGAAATCTGGTCATAAAAGCAGCAGATGTTTGTGAACACCTGCATTGATGCCACAAGCGCACACAAAGTAGTATACACTTATAAATCAGTGAAGCAAATGAGTGCATAACCTTTGCATAGCTTTCTAAAAAGGTTAACAAGCTGCAAAGAAAGCCCAGGGCGAACCTCCTCAACCCATTTACAAAGAAGCAGAGATGTGTGCCAAGCTGTATAGCCTGTTGCATATGCAGATAAACCCACACTTCTGCCGTCAATCTCTCTCTCAAACCATTTAATCTCATCTCCCAGTGGTGTTTCTATATTTTCGAAGGAATAACGGTCTTTTGTCTCGGCTCTGTTATCATATCATTGGGAGTTATGCAGATGACACTTTTTACTGTCTCTGTGGGACTGCCTCTGCTCTTCACATTCACCGCTGACTCAGAATCTGGGCACAGGTCCGGAGGTAAAGAAGACTGGACGGAGTGGGCGTGACAGAGATAGAGCTCATTGATTTTACATGTAGATGGATGAATAGATTGTTCTAGTTTTTTTTTTCCCCACCGCCAAACCCCAATTCCCAGAGCATCTGCGAATAGGCACGAATTGTTTGAGGTTTAGCTTTGAAAAAAACTCCATACAGCTTCAAATCATTTAGGATGACAGCGCTGGACTTTCCACTGAACTAAAAGACAAAGGAAAACCGGTTAAGCTGAGAATTATTACTTGAAAGTTTTGATGTTGTTCCTCAAATGATCGTTTATGTGTTTCCATATAAGTTAATATTTGTTAATCACAACCGTTACACTTGACTTCTGAACAAATATAGAAAACAAGTCTGAAAAAAGCATATTTGGAGAGATTTTAGCTTAAAAAACATCCAATATTCTAGTTTATGTGTTGAATAAAGTCTGTATTTTGTCCCTTTTCAGAATTAGACCTAAAAACATGTTGCAGTATTTGTGAGTATTGTAAAACTTTCCAGTAAAACATCAAAAAAGTTCAATATCTGTGTTTGGATTCGTCGGGTAGAACCTTCCGAGCCGCTGTTACTGCACTTTTCCCCTGTATCACTGAAGGAACTGTAGTTACTGCAAATTTAATATCAAGATGTCTCGAAAATAAGACAGAGTTGAGCCGTAAAACTTTGTCTCCAAATAAAACAAGTGTCATGAAGGATTTTTTTGGTCTTAACTCAATTTTGACAAAATACACAGTTACTGAGTTTTTCCTTTGTAGTCCAAATGGTTGAACAGAGGATTTTGAGCTTTGGAGATGTAGACAGACTAATAATGACGACTCAAGCATGTGTGGATGAAACAAAACACAACTCCAGGCATGTTTTTGAGGAGGTAACAGCATTTGAACATGGCTTTAAAGGATAGTTAGGATTTTTTTACATGAATCTGGCATCCCTGTCAGCATAAACCCTGACTTACCCCCGACAGCGTCCCGTGAGCCGAGTTCTTGCCCGGTTTTGGTGCTGACAAAAATAGTCCGGCAAGTTGGCTGGGATCACAAAAATAAAGCGTTCAAGTGAGTGATACATTTGCGTCACAAAACCGTTTTCGGCAAAAAAGTCAGACCCATAGACCGTATATATGAATGGACACAGCTAACGCGTTAGCCGCCGCGTGCCAAATAGGAAGTGCTCTAGGAGGCTCTTCCGGCTCCTTCTGACTCTGGCTCCCATTGACTTACATTAGGATCTTGTCGCTCGTCTCTCTGTACCTGCTGCAGTGATTTTCTTCATCTTGGTCTTAAAATGTTCTTATTCACCAGCTCTACATGATCCTGAATTTTTTTCCGCTATTTTGTTAGTCAAAAAAAATCTATTCATAACATAGAGCCATATTTTGTTAGAAAAAAAATCTATTCATAACATAGAGCCATGCTCCAGATTTGCTCCTGTAGCCGTTAGCATCGCAAGCCTCATTTGAGCGGCGCTAAACGCTATGGGTGACGTCACACTTGCTTAGTCCACTTTTTTATACAGTCTATGGTCAGACCTCATAATCGCTTGGCACTATTTTCTCTCCGTTCGTATCACTGCGCGCTACTGCCAGATGACAGCCGCTCCTGTTTGAATGAAAGTTAAGGGCAACATCTCTGACTATGACACCGATAACTTACACAAGCTAATATACTTATCGCTTTCTCACGTTAACTCTCATGTTAGTTTGCGTTGCAGCGTCATCGGTCTGAACGCGGAAACTGTGCCAAACAACTGAAAAAAGTGTTGGATTCGTTCGTGGCTCACAGCTTGCAGCAGCGTAGTGATACGAACAGAGAGAAAATAGTGCCAAGCGATGTGGTCTGACTGGTCTGATGCAAACGTATCACTCTTTTGAACACATTTTATTTTGAGAAGAAAAACGCTTTATTTTCACGACCCCAGCCAACTTGCAGGACTACTTTCGTCAGCACCAAACCCGGGCAAGAACTCGACTTGCGGGACGCTGTGCACGACAATGCCATACAGATTCATGTCAAAAAACCCGAACTATCCTTTTAAGCTCAAAAGAGTCAATTTTGTGAAATACAGGAGCTTTAATTGTGCTTTGAGTATTTATTTATGAGTGAATTTATATTTGTGTTTCCATATTGTCTAAGGAATAAGAGTCTTTTGTCGCAGCTCTGTTCACCGCTGACTCAGAATATGGGTCCGGTGCTGAAGAAGATTGGACAGAGTGGGCGTGGCCAAAAGACAGAGCTCATTGATTGTACATGCAGATGGATGAATACATCAAATGCTCTAGTTTTTTCCCACCACCAAACCTCAATTCCCCGAGCATCTGCGAAGGCCAAGGCCAATCAAATAGCCACCAATTGTTTGGGCTTTTGCTGTGAAATAGTGGGCCAAGAGGGAAAGGGTTTTATATTAATCAGAGAGACAAATGGGAGAGGGCAGTGGGGAAGCGTCTGGGGAGAAGAATTCTGCCGTTATAAAGAAGAAAGGGGAGGAAAAGCCAGCGGAAAATAAGGAACAAAGAGGAGTAAATATGAAATAAGTGTGCTACGCGTGACAGGCTCAGGTTTAAAGTAAAGAACGACCCCCCAAGAGAAGCTGCTGGCACCGCTCGAAACCGTGATGAATAGAAGAAGAAGCTATGGAAATACATGCATGCATTTGTATAGAGAGAAGAGACAGGTTTGCATAAAGGATGAGACGAGTGCAGACTGTGAGCTAATCGTGATTTTATTCAAGGTCCTATACTGAGTCCTGTGAGCTATAAGCCATGTTATAATGTTTTTACCTCTTCTAAAACATGTGGAGTTGTGTTTTGTTTCAGTAAATCTACTCTTCTTTTCAAGTGAACAGCTACTTTTTACCTTTTGCTCAGTTCCAAGGTTGAAATTATCCTAATGACTCTTATAAAAGTGTATGGAATTAAAAAAAACAGTAGAGCACTTCCTGTTTTACCACATGCCCTCAAAATGTGGGGTTTTCTTGAAAGAAGAATGAATTTATTGTGAATTTCCTGTCTTTTATTGTTTTAATTTCACTGTGCAGCACTTTGGAAACTGTCATGTTTGTTAAATGTGCAATATAAATAAAGTGGATTAGATTGGAAAAGAAAAATGAAACAAAACACAACTCCAGATATGTTTTTGAGGTGGTAATAGATTAATAGATTAATTCTTAGATTAGATTAGATTAATAGATAGATTAAAAGATCAGAAAATAGTGTAAGGTGGCTCCATCGCACTTTCGACTCCAGAAAATAGCTTAATATGAGCCCTTTAATTTATTTGACATCATAAATTTGAGTCTTTCTTTTAGGATTTAAAAGTGAATCACTGTTTATAGTGTTTTGATGTTTCCAAAGTTATTAAATCGTGTTTTGCATAGTGGTGGATCGGTGCTTAAATTGTAATTCACACTGGTTCCAAAATGTTGATAGCTGTGCTTGTTTGAAACGGCCAAAAGCAGTTTCCAAAACGCTATTTCTTCCAACTCATAATTAAAATAAAGCTCCAAAACATGCCTAAAAATTGTAATGTACAGGATACTTCATTGTTTCATCCTAACCAAATACTCCACACTCTGAAATCAAAGGCGACCTACATCTTCCAGATCTGAACCAGAATCTAGGTCAAAATTACAGCTACAGCTTGTACTTGTGTGCACGACATGTCAATGAATCTGTAACTCATTACTTTCAGCCATTTTTAATTGCAAATAATACTTAAGTTAGCATCTAAATAAGAGTGTTGTGTTTATTAATACAACCAGACACATTTATATAATTCTGCCTTATTTGACACCAGCCTCTTGCTATTTTTGCAACTTATTTATATATTGTTTTATTACGTTTTGATGTGCGATTGTCCAAATAATTTCAATTGTGGATCAGTAAAGTTCAAATCATGCCTGGACTTTGTTTCATTCACATGTTGAACGCACTAACCCTCCATATTTAGGCTGAGTTCTTCCAAAACACTTTCATTTTGACTTCTTTTGTACATCAACATCTCGGGTTCTTTTTAAAGACAATACAGTAGGGGATGTATTCACTCGCAGCCAAAACCGGTCAACAAGGCAAATACATCTCCTATTTCTGATGTCATGTAATACAAGAAATGCTCCACTGTGTTTTTAAACTTCATACAGGTTCACTAGAATCATTTATGATGATTTCAGCCCTGGCATTGGCAATATTGACTGAACAACAGGTAAAACTTAGCTAACTTAAAACGACAATAAGGCGCATGTAAAATCATTACATTTTCTCAAAAATCAACAGTGGCCTTATAATCCAGTGGCCTTATGTGTGACCTTTGGTTGTGTTTAACCTCCAACCGATTTGATGTTGTCCACATTAGTCTAATAACGTATTAGTGGGCGAGTCAGGAGGAGTAATATGTTGGCGACATATAGGGCGACTGTGCAACATACC